>JAURVB010015111.1:0-27120 GCA_033002965.1 Piper betle
CTACAGTGATTATATTACTCATGGATTACCCAAGTTTTTATTTACGCCAATAACTATGCGCATTACATATATAACTTAGCGAGTATTATTCATCCAAATCCCTAAGTTACTTGAATTATACCACTACGACCAGCAATAATAGGTACTACGACGTTCCCCAACAAACAGAAGAAACCAGCAACCCTAGACACAACAAGCATACTATATAGAAAGGATGATCAATTACAAACCAGCAGTGCAACTCACGATGCCTTCATCAACATGAGGGGCAGCAACCAGAACATATTAACACGCGCTCAGCAAAACAACCAAACAACCCAAAGAAACCCCAACAATTCATGCAACCGAATTGACAAGACCCCATGCATAAGATGCTAGGGATCCTGCAATTTAGCCAGGTGTCTCCAACAAAAAAGCAATCAGGTGTTGCTACATGCACGACCTGATTTGAAGCCACCGACTGAACCGCATGCCTACTTGACAAGACACCGCAGAAAACACTCCAAAACACAAGCTGAGAGCAAGGAAAACTAGGGGAGACGGGAAGGAGATGGTGGCGATCAGGCCAACATGCAACCTTCTTCCCAAACGAAAAAATGTTGGGAAAACAAGAAGATGTGAAGAACGTCATCAACCCCTACATCCTTACCATCAAAACCATGCATGCAAGACTCCTAATGTAAAAGAAATAAGAAAAGGGATGAGATACTCACGCAGCAATGAGGAGGGTGCCTGGGACAGAGAGGAGACAAGAAGGAGTGGACGGCTAGGAAAAGGATTTCCACAATCTTCACAACTATATATATATACAACTCAACGAGTCCCTCAATTAAATTCTCACACCCTACCCGACCGCCCATTCATGAATAGGCATCACTTAGCTAAGGTTCGTTCTCCCTTTTCCTCCCACTTACCCAGTCGTCACCCACCCAAGACCGGGGGTTTGGCCTTAGGTCGAACCATGACCGGTCGACTAATGATCATAATAATCATGATGACCAATCATATCGATTCACCGGTACTTCACTTAACCGGGTAACCTGGTAAATAAATGGGTAAATAATAAAATATAATAATTAACTGAGTAGAATTAACCGGGTAAAGAATATAACACGTTCGGTCCATTCTAGAATGCATCCGCGTCATTTTTTTTCTCACAGTCTTTACACCAATATGGTGAGTGCATCTGCCATGTGATTTGTAGAGTGAGGGATATGTTCAAACATTACTTCTTTGAAATTTTTCAATAATTGCATCAATCGCGCCTTGCACACTACCAAATGTGCTTCCTTAACTTCAAAATTCCCCGCGGCTTGTTGTATTACCAATAATGAGTCACCTCGAACTAGCAAGTATTCCACTTTCAAATCTTTTGCAAGCAACAGTCCAAGCAACATTGCTTCGTATTCTGCGCTATTGTTGGTGCAAAAGTATGCCAAATTATAAGCATGTAAATGCATCTTCCCTGAAGGCTCTACTAAGACAACTCCCGCTCCTCCAGTGGGTCCTGCTCCTCCACGCATTCCCACAGCTGCTCCATCAAAATGCAAAGTCCACTTCAGTAGTTCCTTATCCGTGTTGAACAAGACTTCTTCTTCTTCTTCTCGGATGGTAGAACCGAATGGTTGGCGAGTAGCTCGGCAATTGCTTGACCTTTCACTGCTTTTTGTGTGACACACTTGATGTCAAACTCCATTAATTTCCAAAGCCATCTTGCTGCTCTTCCCGACAAGGCCGGTTGTTGGAGCAGGTATCGAACAGGATTGTCGTGTACCACCAAATGTACTTCATGTGTAAGAAAGTAATGTCGCAATTTTTGTGAAGCAAACACCAAAGCTAAACATGCTTTCTCTATCTTTGTGTACCTTTGTTCAATTGAACTCATAGCTCTACTTAAGTAATACACAGGTCGTTCTCTCCCAAGGTCGTCAGCCTGGGCTAAGATGGCTGCGAGTGTTGCCTCTGTGTAAGAAATATATAAGATGAGTGGCCTATCTGGTATTGGAGCAAGTAAAGTTGGAGGCTTTAGCAACCCTGTCTTTATCTCCTCGAAGGCTCGCTCACATACTTCCCCCCACTCAAATTTGTTACCTTTTTTCAACAATTTAGTGAGTGGCAAAACTTTTGATGACAAGTCTGGGATAAATCTCCGAATGTAATTGATCTTTCCCAGGAAGCTTTGCAATTGACGCAAAGATGTAGGTGGGCTCATATCTCTAATAGCTTGAATTTTGGCAGAATCAACTTGGATTCCTCGCTCATGTACTAAAAATCTGAGAAACTGCCCTGAAGAAACACCAAAAGCACATTTTTGTGGATTCAACTTCAAGTTATTTACTCTACACCGGTGAAGTACTTTGCGCAACACCTTACAATGATCACTTCTTGCTTTTGACTTCACAATTATGTCGTCAACATAATCCTCCATTTCCATATGTAACATGTCAGCAAAAATATGTTGCATCGCCCGTTGATAAGTAGCTCCTGCATTCTTCAAACCAAATGGCATTACCTTATAGCAATAGATCCCAACAGGCGTGTAGAAAGCTGTCTTTTCTTCATCTTCGGCTGCCATATGAATCTGATTGTAGCCACTAAATCCATCCATGAAAGAAAACATCTGACAACCAACTACATTATCAAGTAAAATATCAGGAATCGGTAAAGGAAATGCATCCTTGGGACATGCTTTGTTAAGATCTCGGAAGTCCACGCAAATCCTCATCTGACCATTCTTCTTCTTTACTGGGACAACATTTGCTAACCATTCTGGGTGCTTGACTTCACGAATGAAGTTTGCCTTTTTCAACTTCTCTATTTCTGTTGCGATCATGGCCTCGATCGGTGGACTAAACTTCCTCCTTGCTTGAACAACCGGACGTGCCCCTGGCCGAACTGCAAGGTGGTGTACTGCAATTTCAGATGACAAACCTGGCATTTCATCATATGACCATGCAAAACAATCCTTATAACTTCTAAGTACATCAATGAGTTGTCGCTTCTCCACTTCTTCTAGACCTGATCCAAGAAAAGTTGGACGAGGCTCTTGGTAAGTTCCCAAATTGATTTCCAGAAGTCGTTCTACTGTTAGAGTAACTCCATCTTCAAAATGCTTTGGTGCTTGTTGTATTTCTTGACCTTGTAGTCCCTCTTCATGTGAGGTTGCTCCCACAAACCATGGTCGCATTGATCCTTCATTTTCACTTGATATGCAATAAGGAAATAATTCTGGCATGATTGAATATTCCGGTTCCAAGGTTATGATCTCTGATTCATCAAATGAATTGCACTCTTTTTCTTCCAAGTAAATGACTGGGCATGGGTCAAGTGTAATTATTTCCTTTTCACAAAAATTTATCACTGGCATTTCCCATCGTCCTAACACCATTGCGGTATCTTCCTTTACAATGCTATCTTTTTCTTCCTGGCTTTCCACTTCTTGGAGGGGTGGTATTTCTTTAGCTTTTTGCTTTGGTTGTCCCGAATGTACCGTTACCTTTAAAGGTACTAACGAAGCTTCTGGTCCTGGTGAAATTGCTGGTACTGATGGAACTGACAACTTGTGTAACTTTGCTACTTTAGGAGGCTTTGGCGGTGGATAGTTAGCTGTTGGTTTAATGAAGTCCGGCAAATCTATTGTAGCAGGATAGACATGACTAGACGGTTGTTCTCGAGCCAACTTCAGGACATTTCCCTCCATGAAGAACGCAGCATCTGCAAAATGTGCTTCCTCAAAGGTGAAGGGGTTTCGAAGCCCCCGGACTCGGATTTGACATCCTTTACTAGGTGCAGCTTTAATACATTGGTGCCACGAAGATGGCACACATCGGTGATCATGAATCCATGGTCGACCAAGAAGCATGTGCCACATTGGATCAACTTCTAGGATGTGGAATATGTGTGGTAAACTGAAAGGACCAATAGAGATGTGTAAACACACCGTTCCTAATGACTCACATGGTACAGGAGACACTGAATTGATTGTAGTATCATCTGGCATGAGGTTTTCCTTAGTATAGCCCAATTCAAATAACACATGAATAGGTAGAATGTTGATTGATGATCCTTGATCCACAAGTGCACGGCGAACAAGCTTGTTGCGGTGCTCCACACTAACGAACAAGGGCCGATTGTGGTTAGGTTCAGGGTGACACAAATCATCGTTGGAGAAAGTAATGATTCCAGCTGGTATTGGTAGAGTATCGTCAGCATGTGGCCAAGACGGATTAGTACGGGATCTTTGTTCTTTATTTATTCGAGTTAGAACAGGCAAAGGACGTCCCAAGTACTCTACATCTGTGATATAGTCTTTTATTCCACTTGAGTTTATAAAGAAACTATCTTCTCCATTTCTAATTGCAAATTCTGACAAAGCTTGCTCAACTGTGAACCGGGCAGTGGGTGAGAAGTGCAACACATCGAACATGTGCACTAACTCAGGTATTTTCCTTAGCTTTTTCACAATTTTCATTTGGTCAGCTTCCTTTTCTAGTATAGGAGAAGAAAAATCCTTCTTTCCTTCTTTCACCGAACTCAAGACAACTTCTCTTTTCATACTTTCATCTCTTTCAGGTTGCTTTTCCTTTTCTTCCTTCGGGCTCCTTGACCGTGCTTAGTTCATTCTCTTCTTTTTCTTTGTCTGGTACCTTCAACGGCGAGGTCAGATGACTTGTTGTCATGACATTAGCTGTTAGTGCTTTTTGTGTCGCGGGAGCTTTATATTTGATTTCTCCTTTGTTGAGTAGTTCTTGAATCTTTTCCATTATGTTCCGACATTTAACTGTCGGGTGGCCAACCATTTGATGGTATCGACAGAAATTATCTTTCTTCTCGTCCTCCGGCTTTGGTGGAACCTTTGGTGTCCATGGAGTAATCTTTCCTTGCTTAACTAAAACATCGAACCACCTTTCAGTATCTCCAACATTGAAAGTGTAGTCCTCTATATTTCTCCATTCGCGCCGTTGTCGAGATGCGGCTTTTTGCCCTTCATTGTTGTTCCTTGGTTGTTTTTCCCGACCTTGCTCGCCGAGTTCAGTGACAGCATTGGTTGATGCCTTAGCATTTTTCAAGGAAGCAGAAACCCTTCCAAGTTCTTCAAAAATCAACACTCTTTCAAAGAGTTGTTCAAAAGTATTGCATTGTGCACTACTTAAAAACCAAGCAGCCGGTCCGGCATTCATTGCACAAATCTTTACGAGTTCCTTAATATCAGGGGTCTCTTTCATCTGAGACGTTAGGCTTCTAAACCTCTTCACATATGTTGCAAACTGCTCACCTGGTTCTCTCCGACATTGTCGCAAGTGTTCTATCTTTACTGGGATTTCCATTGACTGAAAATGTTCTATGAATTGTTCAACAAACTTATCCCATGAGCTGATTGATCCGGGAGGACGATTATTGAACCATCTTAAAGCATTGCCACTGAGAGATGCAGGAAATTGTTGTAATTTTAGCTTCTCATTCATTGCAATTGTTCCACACTCAATTTCGAAGATTGTAATGTGGTCTCCAGGATTGCCGTCTCCGTCGAACTTTGTGAAGGTTGGGCGTTTGTACTTTTCCGGCAAAATTTCAGTGTACACTTCATCGGCTAAAGGACGAAGACGTTTTATTGCTTCACTTGGTTCTTTTTCCTTATGCGCTATCAATGCAGCAATCAATACGGCTTGTGCATCCATTGCAGCTTTTAACTCATCAATGCGGGCATCTTGAACTGATGCAAATGGTGCAACTGGTGCTACTGGAACCACTGTAGGGTAGACTTGTGGTGGATGACTGATTGGTAGCTGAGCTATGGTGGTGGAAACTAATGGTTGAACCATTGACATTAAAGGCGGTGCCGTTGGAACAGGCACTGTGGTCGTAATCGGCGGCGGGAATGCCATAGAAACCGAAGATTGGGGGATAGCAGGGTTGTACCATGGGTATGGGTACGGTGGCTGGGTAGTGAGGTGGTTGTGGAAACCATGTTGTATGTGGGAGTGGACTATGCTCAGTCTGACTCGGTTGCATAGTGGGATAGTGTTGTGTCCAACTTGGCTCAGACTCGGATGTGAAATCATCAAAGGGGATGCTTGTGACATAGGATCCCGAGACATAAGAAAACATGTTATTTGCTTGAGGGGTGTTTGACAAATCCACGCTGATCAGGGCAATCACCAAAGGCCTTTCTTGCGGCGTCATTAGAATGCTTGTTATCGGTTGGCTAGCTGGCTAGTCCATTTTGTTTGGACTTTGCCGGATTGCTAGCTGGTCCATCTCTTGTGGGCTTCGTTGGATTGCTGGGTCAGCATCTTCTCTTCTAGATGCACTTCCCATTGCGACAGAGGCTCGCCTATTTAAGGCGAGTGCACCATCAAGTGCCAATTCAAGTTGTCTAATCCGTTCTCGAAGTTGTTCGTTTGAGTTCGGGTTTTCATTCTGCAAGGCAGCTAGATCGCCCATGTTTGCGGTGGATTGTACTAGTAATTCAGATTGATTTGTTGCAGGTGCATGAGAAGGTTATTCTTCACTAGTGCCCTTTTGTTTTGCTAAATTGCTTGTCTCAAAGGCCATCTTCTTTTGTACACACTACCTCTTCAAACTGCACTGCTACCTTCGTGGTCCCCAGTGGAGCCGCCAAAAATATATTCAGGCGTGCGATTGTTCGCCTCCTCGAATCGGTTCTTGTAATTCGGGTTTAAAGGTTTGGTGGGATCGATGCGCCTTTGCCATGCAAAGAAATAGTGCGATAAAAATACTGTCACAAGCACAAAATAATACACTAGAAATTTTTACGTGGGTCCCCAGAGGATTTAACGTGAATTCCTATAGGTTACTCCACGGTGAGGTTGATACTCACAATCTACTATTTTCTTTTGAAGATTACAAATTACATATTATAATGGAATTTTGTCACTTTAATTAACTCCATATACACCTTGCAATGCTTTGACGAAGAATTCAACTCAGCCGCCTTGAGAGGGAAAATCTGTCACAGAGTTTCTAGCCAATCGAAGTAAGAGAATAAATCTTGAGTTGAAGTTTAAGTTGATCCAAATTAAATTGGGCCCGGTCTCTAACCGAACTTGTCTGATGGGCGAGTATAGGCTAAGTTGTGAACAGCACTTATGGACACTGTCATTTATACCAACAATCCTCAAAGTAAACAGCTTGTCCAATTTTATATTTTACCCAACGGGTAATGACAAGAATCATAAATGGGCAAGCGGGTGATCCAAATCCACTTCTATTCACAATCACTTCTTCCTCTCTACTTCCATTGCCGGCGAGCTTTCTTCGTCTCTACAGCAATTCCTCTTCCACAGTGGTGCTTGGTTCTCCTCTTGACAGTAACAATGAACAGAAGCAGCAACCTATCCACAACAGCAAGGCAAGGCTTCACAACGTCGAACTCCGGCATCTATGGCAGCGGCTACTTGACTCTTTGAAAGACATCAACTTCTTCACTTTGCGATTTTTCCCAGCGGCTATAGAGACAAACTTTGGCAAAACTCACTTTGGGTTTCTAAACCACTCCTTCGTCTTCACGTTTCACCTCACAAAGGCACTGGGAATGACCGATGTTGGTCGTAAAAAATAAGCGAAATCAGACCTTCGCTGCTCTGTTTTCTACCTTTTCCGGCCAGCATCTTCTTCAAAAGGCTCTCTAAGAGGTCAGCGACAAGCAGGGATGATAGTCCATCTTTCCTTTGTGAGAGTCAACGGTGCATGAAAACGCAGCAGTGAAAGTTGTGTCCTTTGGCAACACAGCAACAGAGCAGCAGCTCGGTCTCTCCTTCGTGGTGGCGGAAATGAGGCAGCGACTCCAGCTGTCCACTTCGAGGCCAACAACGAGAAAAGGATGAGGCAAAGTAGGACTCCAAAGTTTCTGTGCAATCCTTTGTGGCTACTTTACGGCAGCAAGATGTGGCAGCAGCGTTGATGGGCAGTAATAGAACTCCTCCTTGGCATGGTGGGACTCCACAACGGGCTCTTGCACGTACAAGCTTCCTTCTTTCCAAGCAGCGGCGGCGTTAAACGGGGCAGCAAAAGCATACTTTAGCAGCCTACAATGCGTCTCCACGGCCAATAATAGCAGTTCAGGGCAGCACGACGATCGGATGAAGGTCTCTTAATGCCATTTGTTACAACGATGCAGCAGGGGTGTCTACCTGGGCACTTCTTGTCGGTTCAGCAGAGGGCAATTTCCGGTGCAAAAGCATCACCTAAATGCGGCTTTCCAAGGCAAGGTTTCTGGTGGTGGCGACGAATCTCCAGCAAAAGGCTTTTCACAATGAAAGAACAGAGGAGTGAGGCAAATCCACGATGGTGTGTAGCAATGATAGCAGCAACATTCTGAAGCAATAAGGCATGGGTGTCCCTCCTGGGCGCAGCTATCCCTCCAGGCCAACCTTCCTCCTCCGCTGAACGTCACCGACAGCACTTTGCAACAGCAGGAAACCTCCTAAGCGCGGCTTCAAGGGTATAGGACGGCTGCTCTGACGAGGCTAAGCCAAGGCAATGGCTTGATTGTAGCGGCTTCTCCCCTTCACGGCAAATGGGTAAGGGAATCCATGACTGGGCGATGAGGGCTCCAAACAACAGCCTATTTCGACAACGCGGTGTAACTCCAGGACTCTTTGGTGATGGCGACCTTCAGGTGGCGATGAAAAATTCCCGTAAATCAGTAAGAGGCATAGATGGAGGGGAGCGGGGCTTTTGTATCTTCACGGTATAGATCTCATAAATAAATTCCACCTACGGGCAATAATTCTTCAGATTTAGCGTCAATCTCAAATATCTCCCCTCCTTTACCATTAACACTTACTGTCACATAATTTAATTGGATAAATATTATCCATGTAATTGGATATGAGTAAATCTTGTGCAAATAATATATTCATTATAGATTTAGTTCATATATTTATTATAAATTTAGTTCCGTATAAATCAAACAGAACCAAACCAAAATATTTTGGTTTGGTTCAATTTTGAGAGAATTTTGGGGTCGTTATGCATTTTTTATTATTGAGGGGTTGTTCTTAAAATCGGTTTGAAATTAAACCGACTGAATGTTTTGCCCTACGTGTGAGTGCATTGCAAAAAACATGTGTTGCCTTTGTTAGTCAATTGCCCCTCGTCGCCCTTGGCCACTGCCACCTTCCTCCCCTACCCCTGCCCGCAGTTGCAATGCGCTCCACCTGCTCATGGCCGCCCATGCCTGATCGCTGCCTCATATTTTTCGGCCGGCCCACCTACCCCGGAGGCGATGACAGTGTTGGCCAGCGGTGGGGTGGCGCGGCGAAACAAAGGAGGGAAAAGAAACAGGGGAGGGTAGTTTCATAATATAAACTTGACTTGAGTCAGGATCGGTCAAGTTTTTATTTTGAAATTATTTTATTTTTTCAAATTTATTTTATAATATTAACTTGACGTGGGATTGAGTTACACTTTTTTAAAGAAATAAATTTAAAAAAGAATAAAATAATTTTGTAATAAAAACTTGACTCGATCCTGACTCTAGGTAATATTACAAAATAATTTTTTTAAAAATAAAATAATTTTGTAATAAAAATTCGACTCACTCCCGACTCGTGCCAACATTATACAATATATCCCAAAAAATATAAAAAGAAAAGAATAAAATACCATAAAATAAAATAATCCATTAGAACTCAATTATTTTATTTTATCATATTTTACTATATTTTTTATATTTTTTGGGTTGTATTTTATAATATTGACTAAAGTCGGGAGTAAGTTAAGTTTTTATTACGAAACTACTCCTACCCATTTTCTTCGTGACTCTAGTCAATATTACGAAATACATCTCAAAAAATATTAAAAAATAGAATAAAATACCATAAAATAAAATAATCCACTAGAACTCGATTATTTTATTTTATCTCATTTTACTGTATTTATTATATTTTTCGTGATTTATTTCTTATTATTGAATTAAGTCAAGAGTGAGTTAAGTTTTTATTGCAAAATTACCCCAGTCTATTTCTTCTCCTTTGCTTTGCCTCTGTTTTCCTTGTCGCACCACCTGGCGACCTCACCGCCAGCCACCCTTTGCCAGCCGGCGGTGCTGCCGGCCAATGCTGTCGCCGGTGCGGCAAAACAGGGGGGGGGGGAGGTGGGGGCGCTATGGTAAGGGGGCGCGCCGCGGCAACCGTGGGCACAACTCGGTTGGAAGGGGGCTGCCAGGGCTGCGGCGATAGGGGCAGGTGAGGCAGCAGGTGGAGGCGGGAAGGTCGGGGGGAGGGGGGTGGGTGGTGGTGGCAGGGGGGCGGCAGTTTGGGGTGGGCTCGGTTGTGGTGGCGTGTAAAACCCGTGATTCGAGTCAGAGTTTTACGGGAGTGAACCAGTCGGTTCAACCGTTGGTTCGAGTCGAGTCAGCTTCATGGACCGCGAGCTGAGCTGAGGCCAGCTGTGAGTTATGAGCGATGAGGGTCATGTATGCTCAAGTGTACGATGATAACGTCTAAAAGATGATGAAAAATGGGTTATCAAGTATATGGAGGTATACAGTATTGATTGTTATTTTTATTTTATCGCAGAATAGTTTTAGGCCGAATAACGCATTAGGACGCGTTGGATTATATTCGGGTGGGTTATTAGTTATAGAGCATGCCATTTGGATGTTGTTGTGTTTGTTTGATTTTATGGAATTTTTCCATATTTTTCTAGATTTTTTTAGAATTTATTACAAACTAGTTATTATTTTGACTCGAGTAGGAATCGAGTCAATACTTAATTACGAAACTGCCATTGAGGGTATTTTTCTCCCTCCCGACCCTTCCTCACCCCAAACCCTTGCCGCCGTCACTGCCGTGTGCTGCCGCCGCCGCCGCCGACGTCGCACTGCCGCCGAGCAACGCCGCCCCGCCCCGCCGTGCAGTCGCCGTGCTGCCACGACCCACCCCGGCCACCGTCTCGCCGCCACGACGCCGGAATCGCCCCACAAGCCGCGACGCCTCCCTCGTCGATTCGCCGCCGTCCGGGCCGCGCCGCCGCCGCTGTGACCCCGACGACCACCCCCTCGCCGTCGCCGACGTTTCCCCCATCATCCCGACCGCCGTCGAGGCCGGCCGCAGCCCCGATCGGAGCACGCCGCCGCCGCCACCCATTTTCGACGCCGCCGTCGACGGCCATCGCCGCCTCGGCTACCCTGTTTGACACCACCATTGGACCAAGCTCGTCGAGCTGGTGCCGATAGACCCCCTGATTGCCCCGTCCCGAATCATCGCCGGAAACCGCCGAATCCGCCGGAAAACCGCCGACACTCGCCGGAAAACTGCCGGAACAGCCGGAAATTGGATTCGTGGGAAATTTGCCGGATCATCCGCCGAACGCACCCGATCCAATCTGATCGGACTTCGGACGCCGCTAGGTGCCGAATTCGAGTTTCGAGCCACGAAACGGAAACCCTAACCGTCGCCGATTTTCGACGACGCGAGGTATAATTTATTTTAACTTAATTATTTGAAAGTATTGCTTATTAGAATTGCATGCTAGGATTGGTGAATTGTGTGTTATAATAATATATATAAATGTAGATTTGATTAAGGATAAATTGTGAAATTTGTTTGATTGAGTGGTGTTAAAAATGGAGGCTAAGAAACTAATTAGGGTAACTAGGTAATGATCATGATCTAATGCAAACTAGCCTAAGTAGACTTGCTAGAATTGATTGCTAGAATTGATATAGGTTGATGTGTGATGGTTGATGCGTGATTGTGTTGATTGTGTGTGCATGCTATAGGATGTGTGATTCATCATGCGGGCGTTAGTTTTTAGCCTGATTGTGTAGGTACGGTGTAGGAGCTCGCCGCCTAGGCGCGTGGACCCGTTTGGAGCTTCTACCAGGTCCGTTTAGGACTCGTTCTCTATTTTACGCTACTCTATTGTATATTTGATTTATCATGTGCAGGACGAGTTAAGTGGCGTTTTATCGGATCCCACTTAACTCGGGCCATTTAGCCAACAGTTTTATTTCGGATTAATAACCCTCGAGGATGAGATCCCTCGAGTTTGTTTTCGAACTTCAGATCCAGCTCACGATGCCTTCGGGCCTATTGTATAAATCCCAACCCAGGCCTATATATGTATAGTTTTCGTGTTTTCGGTGAGAGATGGGATGAGGGGTACTTGCGGCCACGTCTTCAGATAGGGCGTGTGCTCGGAAGAGCGGGCTCTGGAGCTGGGGAGAACCCACTTCGTTCCCGAAGGATCCGGACAACTCCACCTTTGAGTTCCTCAAACCCGGAGAAGTGTGGAGGTTTACGGGTACTGCAATGCAGCGCATGTCTAGACTTGTGGTTCAAAGGGTACTGAAGGCGACTGCCTGAGAGTGCTCGGCCTTTGTGCTCAAGGCCAGGAGTAATATGGAAGGTGCAGAGGGCGGTAAGGAATGAAATTTGATGCGAGAAGCGATAGAGAAATGGCCAAGGTATGAGAATGAGAAAGAAAGGGGGACGCTGTTGACCCGAGGGCGACGCAGCTCCCGTATGTGCCCTGATGAGAGTTCTTGAGGAAGTATATGGTTTTGATTCAACAGGAGAGTTTGCTCTCCTGTGCCAGATTGATATTAGTTATTTTCCGGGCCGGTAACACTCGTTACTGACGATTTTTCTATATATATGTAGGTGAGGAATGCGAGCGATGAAAGCTGTCGGGACTGCGGAGGAGCAGCACGGAACCGCGCACACATGTACCTGCCGCGTGTAACGTATGTATAATGATGGTGTGTTATTGTTATGTAAATGATAATTTTGATGTGTTTGCTTGAATGAATTACTTGTTATGAAACGAACTGATAAATATGAATGAGTAGGGAGCCTTGGAGTTCAGACTCGGCTCGGGTAAAAACGAATGAGATAATGATTTAATGTCATGGTAGATTGTTATGTGTTATCGTATTTTCATAAAATAGTATATATTTTCTTTTGGTTTCTCATTTGTTGTTTTGTCTTATTTTGCTTGTACATCATAGCATGCATGTAGGACTCCGTTAGAACCCAATCGTTCTCATTCATGCATTTCATATTTGCATCTCCATCTTGAGACGCCGAGAGTAGATCCGGGTCGGCTTAACCGAATCTAGTAGATTAACGAACGGTTCGGTCGCCGGTGACATTTCCGGGTCGGTTCACGGGTGAGCCGAAACGGGGTGTTACATGGGAGGCCGAAATAGGCAGCAGCTGGCGGTTGTGGGGGTTTGGTCGCGGGTGGTAGGGGGACCATGGCTGCCGGCGGCCGATATGCATGGATGAGGGGGGGCAAGGGGAAGAGTTGTTAGGGGACCATGGGCCGTTGGATGAAACAATATAAATGATTATATATACTGTATATGTATATATACAGTAAAGCATATATAATAATCAGGTTTATTCATTTATTACAATTTGAATCTATTATCATTATTATTACTATTATGCATCTTATGTGTCTTCTCTCCTTCACCGCTCCTTCTCCTATTCCTTCTCTTCCGAATCCTCCCTCTTCCATCTTTGGCCGATCACGCTGCCACACTTGTTCTCGAATTCCTTATCCTACACTTTGTTGTGCTTGTCCGGGTGAGTTTGTAAACGTCGTTCCCGTGTTGTTTTTGGTTTCTTTGTGGTGCTGGCGGTGGTTCTTGAATTGCTTTTTTTTTGGCGAAGTTTTGGACAATTGAACTGGGGGTGGATTGAAATGGATATATGGAAACTCATAAATATGATAGATGGGCATTTTAGATTGTCTCTGTTTTAGGGTGTCGTTTGATTGTGATGATGCTTTTGAATTTTCTCATCTCTTTTGTAGCGGTGAATTACAGAAGATAGGGTATTTCTGAGACAATTGTTCCCAATTCAATTCGTTTCTTATAGTTATTGGAGTAATTACGAATGAGGTGTCAAGATGTTTGGAAGAGGGTTAAAGGGTTAATTATTGTAGTTTTTCTTGGTAAACTCAAAGGTTGGATGTGGTGATACTCTGTTACTTTACAAGTTACGGGGCCAAAGAAACTTATTATAGGGAGGGGAGGGGAGGGAGGGATTTTTTGTGCAGTATAATGCTTTTTGCTTTCTGATTGTCTTTATCAAATATTATATTCTCAATGTCTTTGTGAAATAATATTTTAACCTTGTGTTGGCGCAGACATGGATAGTGGTACGGGCTCAACTTTGTTTCCTCTGCATCGTTGCAAAACCTTGCATCTGGTACCTCATATGTCGTTCCATATGGCTTGCTTCAATTTTTTTTGCCGTGTAAAGAAAAAATACAAAGTCGTGTTCTATCAGTGGACTTCTTTTTTAAAAATTTTGTTGTATCAGGTACGTCATGCTCAAGGAATCCACAATGTGGAAGGGGAGAAAGACCATAAAGCATATTTGTCTCCAAAACTTTTTGATGCTCATCTCACTCCTTTAGGCTGGCAGCAGGTAAGAGTTCTTTTAGTTTCCTATAGTTAGAAAATGCTAATTAATTTTTTTTCTGATTTTAATGTCTTAACATCTCGTGTCGGTAATAAACCTATAGATTTTGGAATCACCTATAGCAGCCTTTTTTCTGTTCAACAATATAGGGGACCGAGATTATATTGTGTTGAAAATCTATGATTTATAATATGTTAACTGATCTAACAAGATAGCTTAGATTAGGAAATATTCACTATACAACATATGGAAGACAAAGAGTAAGGTGTAATAATGTCTTCCCTCACCATCTTCATGTTTTTTTATATACATGTAAAATTATACAAAGATAATTACTACTACGACCGTGATCATTAATTTTCAGGATACCATCTTCCAAATTTATAATACGTCGTCATCTCTAATCAGCTTCAAATTTATTTCATCCTCAAGACGAGGACAATAAATCAAATCTTCCAATGCTCCCCCTCAAGTTAGAGAGTGTAAATGTTTGGAACATATAAGCATCTTAACAAAAAGAAGTCTTCCATCATCATCTTTCAAAGATAGTCTTCAAGCGATGGAAGTTTTAAGTTTTCAGGTTCTAAGAAAATAAAAGCCATATCATCAATGCCAATAAAAAAGCTATCTTCCACGACAAAAAAGTGAATTACTCAACATACATATATCTACTCCTCGAGCTGACTTTTGTTTGACCAAATTTCAATGGTTGCAAAAAAACTTTTAAGGAAGAAGTTTAAACTCTCTGAAGGACAGCAAAAAAACCAATTTTTAGCACACAACAAAATCTTTAAAAGAACAAAAAAAAGTGAAGAAAATGTCACAAAGACAATGCTCAAACGGGCATAAATAAAATTTTTCGAAGAGAGGTGAACAAACATAAAGAGCTCACTTGTGAAGAGAGGTAACTCACAGGCACATGACTGTTTTAGTCAAATTCCATAAATAGATTTCGTGTTTCAGAAATTCGAGATTTGGGTTACTGTTTCAAAAAATTCAGATTTAGGGGTAGTGAATCAGTTGTTATGTGTAGGTAGTGGAAATTTCTGAAATTCCTAAAATATGGTCTAATAGGAATCAAGAACAAAAAAATGCAGTGGATGGAAGGATATTTCTTATAGTACCAAGCTGGTACTAAAATGCTCTTGGGCACAAACGGACTTAGAAGTATAGTTTTGGAAGATCACCATATGAGGGCAATGAGTTAAATTCAGCCTCATCTTTTTCCTCTTTTTATTCTGCTCTATTGAACAGAATTTTAGATTTATAACAAGGCAGAGTTAACAGTATGGTATGGCTCCAAAAGGACTTAACAAAGGAATCAAAAAAGTTTGAGGAGAGTGATGACATCAACAAGAAGAACAAAGGCAGACACACATGGGGCTTGTTGATGCAAACAAAAGCAATTAAAACAAGACTCCAAGAAAATAGAATTAAACATACATGCAATGTCAGGTTTAAATAATCAACGCCCCGACTTGTGGATAGAATTAGAAACTGTAGGAAGCAACGAGTGTGAGAGGGAGGGAAGCAATCAGAATTATGTGTCTCTTCCCTCAAATGAATAGAGCAATGGCCTCTCAGGATATTCTTTGGCTCTATACCATGTTGAATATCTATGATTTAGATCTCAATTGATTTAACAAGATAGCTTGGAACAGGAAATAGTTACAATACAACAAATGAAAGAATGAGTGTAATGTGCAATTTTTATATCTTACACCACCATTTCCGTGTTGTTTGTATTCATGTACAAGACTAATAATTACTTGTAATTATTATCTCTGATTTTGGATACTTTTTTTACATTCTAACCTCTTCTCCTAACTGATCAAAGTATACATTCAACTTAACCACATCTTATAGTTTAGAACAATAAATGAAATCTTTCAACATATCATAGGTTGGACTTGCTTACATAGTATGGTGAAGAATACATAACTAGTTCGACGTCTTATCATCAAACAAAAGCTTTTGTCTTTTGCTTCAGTTTTGACACGTGTATGTCAAAAATCACAATGATGTTTTTGCAAGATTTAAGCTCTTATCACAACTTTTAATTTCATTTGAATAGAATATTATTTATTACTTACAAGTTGATGCTAGATATATAAAGCGCATCTTAATAAAAAATAAAGGATGTGAAAAATGTCGTCAAAGGTTTTCTTTTGTGGTGATAAAATATTCTATTGAATGGTAGGTGTTAAAGTAAATATTAAATGGTTTTTTCCTCAACAACTTGGGTTTTTGAGACAAGTGGTGAGGCCAGCTGAAACTTGCATGGTATTAGAGCCAAAAAGCAAGGGTGAATCCCATTGGCGATATATGCCCCAATATGGTGCCTAATGGATTATTTGCAGTGTGTTTGTTCACATGCCATGCCTTAAATTTGCTTGCACGTGATGGGGGAATGCCAAAGTAAATATTAAGCGGTATCTCTTTTTTAATAGCTTGACCTTTTGGGACAAGTAGCTCAACTATCTAAAATTTATAGGGATATAGTTTTCTTGAAGTAGGTAGTTTTTCTTGCAACTAAAGTTGAGTTCATGGTGTATCAATTTTTTCCTTCATTAGCTTGTAATACTCACAGTCCACTTAAACAGGTTGATAATTTGCGCAAACATGTTCATGGTAGTGGACTTGCTCAGAAAATTGAGTTAGTCATTACGTCTCCCTTGCTCAGGTAATTTTGCTTTGATGGTCTTGAAAATTTCCATTAATTTGTCAAACCTGTAAGTTATGGTTATTTGAAATCTATGAATACTTTAAAACGAAAAATTTTCGCATGTAACTTTCATTACATTGGATGTTTTCATCTCCTTTTTTTCTATTCTTTTATTTTTAGCTCTGAAGTTTTTATTCATTTTCATTCGTACATTACATCCCTTCTTATATTTTCACATTGCACATCAGTTTTCTTTTTGTGGGTGCTTGTTCTCATTGACTGAAATCTAAATAACAACTACTTTGCAGAACTATGCAGACAGCTGTGGGGGTATTTGGTGGTGAAGAATATGTTGATGGTGTATCTGCTCTACCGCTGATGGTAGCAAATGCTGGAGATTGTAATCGTGCAGCCATATCGAGTCTAAATTGTCCTCCTTTTATAGCTGTTGAGACATGTCGTGAACATTTGGTAGGCATCGTAAAAACCGTTTGTTGATTTATGTTTCTGCACAATGCAAAACTAGAGCAGTTATTACTGTATCGTCCATGTATTATAGTATTGAATGCTGATTGGATTTTATTTTTATTGTTTTATTGTCTGCACTTTTACTGAGGGATTCAAAAGCTAACCATGTGAATTGTTACAGAATATATATATATATATATATATATATATATATATATATATATGGTTAACTACCACTTGTAAATAAAAATAATAATAAAATGGCATACTCGTCATCCTTTATTGTATCCAATACTCTATCTTGCATGTAGGTGTAATTGCAGTTCTTTAGATTGTTGGTTTTATTATAGAATTTAGTTGTACATAAAACATTCATTAGCTTTTTTCTTTCACTACATTGCTTTTAACTCTAGGGAGTTCATCCATGTGACAAGAGGAGAAGCGTGACAGAATATCAACCTCTTTTCCCTGCTATCGATTTCTCATTGGTAATTTCATTTTTCCTAGGTTATTATGTTGATAATTTTCTTAGTTATTTACACGATTACATGATTCTTGTTTCAGATTGAAAATGATGAGGACATTCTTTGGCAACCTGACATTAGGGAGGCAAATGAAGATGTAGCCAGCAGAGGCTTGAAGTTTCTTAACTGGTAAGGATTACTTTTTCCGAAGTACTTACCTTGGCTAGAGCTTGTCATCTTGAGATTCATCACCACCATCATCATCCAACTGTTCCAAAATGATTGGGTTAGGAATATGTTATTACAAATTACTGCTTTCATGAATTTGCTATATGCCTTCTAGAATGGCTTCCTTTGAGGAATGACTACAACATTGAAGAAATAAAAACAATTATGGTTATTTGCTGCCTTTTCTAGATAAATATTCCTATCTTCTTTGAGTTATAAATAGACCATAATTTTTCCTTAATTGTTGTCTCTTTAACAAATAATGGCTTGGGGGAATGCATCATTTGCTGATGTAGTGCATGCAATGTTAACTTAGGCTTATATGAGAAATTAGTTGGACAAAGTTATTCTGCTTTTTGGACTACATTAGGAGTTCTCTCTCGATTTGGAATTTTATTGTATTTTTTGAAATTACTTTTAATTTTGTTAGGAAGTTGCTCAATGTAGGTCGGAGGTCCTTTTTAGGTTTTTATTTTTAAATATTGTCTAATCCCATCAGTTGTAAAAAAGAATTCATGATAAATAATTTAAGATTTTTTTAAGTCATTGAGCTGGAAAGCATCTTTTCCTCTTTATCTTACTTCTGTTGCTATTGTTTTGCTAGGTAATCTAACCATACTTTAGTATTTTGCATTGAAATATTCTTTCATTGTTTGCCAATGTTGTATCCAATCATGTGGTTATGACATTTGTTTATGTATGAAAATGTTGAGTTCTCTCGTCATACATTTAAGTTGATCCCTGGTCGGTTTGGTGTTAAAATTTACTATGAAGAAACTTCTTAATATATTTAACCTCATAAGTTTAAAATAATTAAGTTTCTAGCAGATTCTTCTTCTTCTTCTCTGCTGTCTCTACATCTTTGACTGCTTTTTGTTTGTCAACTAAGAAACGAAAATAATTAAAGGAATAAGAGTTTTGAAAAGCGTATGAATACTTAAAGGAATTAGTGGCATCTTTCATTGTTTTTTGTCTATCAACTAAGATACGAAAAGAATTAAAGGAATAAGAGTTTTTGAAAAGCGTATGAACCTTTAAAGAACTAGTGGTACCCAGTAGCCAGGAGCTTAAAGTTCCCACATATGCAGGGTCCAAGAGTCATACTACATCCACATCTAATACAATTTATCAGTTAGAGGGCAAAAATTCATGAAAAAACATCCACATCTACTCAATCACAGCTGGGATTTGTAGTGATTCATTCTTGTCTATAAATTGTAATAGTGTATGTTGTGTTGTTAGCATTGCTAATAGCCTTTGTTCTTCAAGTCTGTGAAATTCTTTCCACTGAATGACGTTAACCGAATTACAGAAGAAAAAGGAGATGGATGCATAAAAGTTTCTCATTGCTTAGTCATATCTCAATTTTTATGTCTTGGACAAATTATGTTCATATGGCTATTACAAGGGTGTAACCAAGAATTGGATAGATCTTTACATATATGGCCTAGGTTCTTCCAGCTAGCAAGACAAATGTGAACCAAGTACTTAGATGATTGGATAATGTTTATTACCAAGGCCTCTGCTAAAAAAATCACTTATAAAGCTTAAAATTTAAATTTAAATTCTTCCTCTTTTCTGTGTTTTTCTTGACCACTAAATTTTCTTTAATAGATGTGATGTGTTGTGGGATTGTGATCATCATCATTAATCAATGTCCATTAAGTGGATCTCATCGCTCTAGTTTCTTTGTTTATGAGCTTTGAATATTAATTAAAATTTTATTTTTCAATAAATCTAGGTTGTGGACAAGGAAAGAAAAGGAAATTGCAATTGTGACGCATAGTGGATTTCTTTACCATACTCTCGGTAGATTGAGCAATGATTGTGGACATACTTTAAAGGCGGAGATCAGCAAACAGTAAGTTATTTCAAAATACTTGTTTGACATATGGCATGATGTGGTAGAGAGACATTTTGAAAAGCTGTTTATGTATTAAGTTGTCTTATATTTATGCTCAAAATAAATTAGCTGTTGGTCAATCTACCTTCTTTTGGAAAGCCGAGACATTTTCTAACACGACATTAATTGTAGCTTTTAAACTAATAAATTATCTCAAAAAATAACAGCAAAAGTTGTTCCATTCATAACTAATAACAACAAAAGTTTTAACAAATATTACTATCCAATTATAAAATCTTTTCAACTAACCAAATTACAACCGAACCCATAACGAAATACTCTTTTTTATCATTATTACTATAAATATAATAGAAGCAATACAAGTGCCACTTACATCCCTCTTTACTTCTTCACAAACGTCTCAAACAAGTTCAAACAGGTACAACACTCTAATAATCTCTTTCTTTATTTGTATTTGATGTGCTTTTTGTATTCAATGCCTGAGCATTGCGCAAGAATCTTGGCTAGTAACATTTTGAAGCCGCCTGATTTGGAATCCGAATGCCTTCATATTTTTGAACATGCTTATCTGGACTCAGGATAAACTACCAGATCCAATTTTGATGAAGAATGATTTTAAACAGATTACCATAAAAGTTTGAGATCAGATGAATAGCAAACACTCAAATGGTGACACACTAACATGTGCAATTAATTTGAAAATTTGATAAGTAAAATGGAAAGAGGCTGTCATATATCTGATCCACTGTCCTTATCTCTTATTTCTCTTTTGAATGCTTTTTTTTGTTATATGAATCACGCTAGCATATGACTGGGCAAAAATGTTTTATTATGTTTTTTGCCAACTCTCTCAGAGAACTTAGTTGCACAAATATTTTAAACTTATAGCTTTCTCGGTAGTTTGGTCTTAAAATTTGTCTTTTTTATGATGTGCTTATGCAGCTTCGCCAATTGTGAACTCCGATCCATGGTATTGGTAGATACAAGGTGAACTGCACTCAATGGTTTGATCTTAAGTATGATGTTTTGCGTCTTCTTTTGTTCTTGTTAATCTAATATCTGATTCTGACCTGCAGCATGCTTGGTTCGGACATGGCAACTACAAACCATCCAGGAAAGATCCCCCCAGGAATTGATCTACCAAGTGATGTTGCTGAAAAGAGACACCCAGGAGAAGAAACTAAACCAGTGTAAGGATCTTAGTTTACTATGTTGTACCCATTGTAGGCCCACATTTTCCTCTGTCAGCCTTTTGAAGGTTTTGACGAACTTTGAAATCATTTTTTTGAATGGGTAGGAATTTTCGAGAGCTTCTGGACAAAGTTGTTGTAGACATTTATTCATACCTTTGTAGTCAGTTCATTTCATTAAATTGTGTTACTAACTGGAAAGATGTTTGGTTAATAATGGAATACCAAACCATAGTTATGGACTACGTGCTTGTGCTTCTGCTATTTAAGGACATGCTAATTTACTAGATTATTCTTGCATTGGATTATTTGTGTGTTTCTGATGTGATTAAGCTTTTGGGAGCTCTATTATGATTCAAGAATGGCTGATTTGGGGAGTACAAGTAAGTACCCTGGTTTCGCAGTCCATATGATTTGGCCAGTGCCCTAAGCCTCTTTTAAGATGAAAGGAGAGGGGTTGATGTCCCAAGCCCCAAGGTAACCCCTCCTTTTGGGGGGTAAGATGAGCTGATGACAGAGGGTTTCCAAAGCTGAATATAAAGCTCAATGCCATGCTTCAAGGAGCCATGAAAAACTGGCTCAAGCAAAAACTCGAGAATAAAAAACCAAACGATTTTGCTATAATTGTAATGAAAAGTTGTTGGTTGTTAGGTTTGAGTTTAATGGTGAGTTGTGACCCGTGAGTAGGGCTGCACATTTCAAATTAATTAAAAGAAAATTTAATTTAAAATTTTTAGCTTATGCAGCAAATTCAAATATACCATTTTTTTTTTGAAATGGTAATGATTGGAGCCTCTTCTTTGGTTGCTTGATGTTCTATCAATTTACTTGCCATTTTATTAAAAATATTGAAAGTATTTTAATTACCGTCTTTGGAAGCAAAACTCTTAAGATACTACTCTTTTTCTTTTTATATTTGATTAAAATTGTCTATTACTGCACTTTTAGAGATTAGTTTAATAAAAGTTGTCTGAGATACCCTTCTCTTGGCAAAATTTAACCGGTGGTCATGATTCTTCCGACCTGGAGTAACAAGATTTGTTACCTATTTCTTAACTTCACAAGGCTTTTTCAACTCATAAGCATGGCCGAGGTATATGTTACCTCAAATTAAGGGCGCAGGCATCATTTAGATTCTAAACATTGGAGGAAGGGAAGTTAGAGGAGGCTATTGTTTTTAGTGTTAATTTCTAGAGAAAGGTAGAATTTGTGCACAAAATAATAGAAAATTTTGTGAGAATGCTTAGACATGTGTATGCCATGCAATATTTTTAGAATATTTATTAATTTTTTAACTATAAAATAATTGCACTTATGCATTGTGGATTCATTGTGCAGAACTCCGACAAAGTCCTTGGCCAAACATGTTCGGCATCTGGACGTGACTGTAATTAGAGCACTTCTAATCAAATTCCCACAAAGATATAAAAACATCAGCTTGCCCAAAAAATACTAAATATATTCGTTAATGACCACTATAATTTTAGAAAAGAGATGAAATAAAATGTAATGAGGTGAAAATTTTTTAAAAAATCCTTTTATATTTAGATAGTTAGAAAATAAGATGATAATAAAATATTCCTTCCTATGTGTACGTGCACCTGCCTCTCGAAATTTCCATAATTTTTTTATTTTCTATAAAAAAATATTACTTTGCAAAATTTTTACATATGCTGAATTTAACCAAAATTAAATTTTTTTGACTAAATTTTAAGACATCCAAATAACAGAAAATTTGTACCTTCTAAATTTTATGTCTTTTATGTAATTTCTAGATATAAATGACCCTATGATTTCCTTAGAAATAAAGGACAATAAGTGAGAGATAAAGTTAACTAGATTTTTTTTAAGATATCAACTCAAATTGTCCTCATCAAGGTTGTCAAGATAAGAAAAACATAAGCCCAAATTCTCTTTATGATGTTTTCCAACATCTTTAAGGCGAAATAAAATACAATGAAATGAAATGACATAAAAATTTTAAAATTTTTTAATATTTAAATAATTAAAAAATAAGATGATAATGAAAGATTTATTCTTATATGTAAGTGCTTTTGCCTCTCGAAATATCCCTCAAAATTTTTATTAATAAATAGTTATTTATTTTTATTAATAAAAATAGGAAACTCAATATTGTCTTGTAACTTAAGGTAAAAGATTTGACCATTCAAAATACAACAAAAATAAAAAATAAACTAAATTATTATAATATATATTTTCATTTAATAAATATTTATCCTTAAAGTCAGACTTAATCTGAACTTATATGTTATATAATAAATTCTTAATATATTAGATTATTATAATTTATCTTATTATTTTATGAGAATTTATTTATAAGTTTGAAGTTTATATATAATATAAATTTGGCTTGAGGCCATATCTTATTAATGATGGGGGAGAACAGGAGTTTAACTCTTTGAGATACCTTCCTACAACTAGTGAACAACTTGTTAGAATAGCTTGATAAATACCCTCCAACACTTCTCCTATCTGCAGTTTGTCCAATGCACCCTCCATATCTAAGTGGGAGTTCTAAATTTCGCTTGTCGTACCATTGGAGTAGAGTTCGGGTTGAAAGGTGAAACTTTGAGGTGGGTTTAAAAGTTTGGGAAGTTTGCAAGGGGAAGACGATGGGTTTTAAGCGGTGGCGGTAATGAGGTTAACGGGGATGTGGACGATGACAAAATGTTGTTTGGAGTACCAACAAAAGCAAAATTGGCGTCGTCAATCGTTTGGAGAAGATGACTTTATTGGTTGTGTGGACAACACACAAAGCCACATTAGCAAGGTAAAAAAGTGTGACCATCTGATTTGTTCAATGCTTATAACTGAAATTAGTAAGCTCCAACTAGATATTTAAGTTGCAGCTCATATATAAAAGAGTGTGATAACCAGCTGCAAGGTTGTACAACCTTTATTTGCTAGAAGACTCAATGAACGTTAAAATATGTATAAAAACGTTAAAATATGTATAAAATAGCTCCCTTATTAAATTTTCAAAATTACAATTGAAAATATTTAATGGGTGCTGAAATGATGTTTGCTGATTGGGTTTTATCGCTTGTAAAAGTGTAAAACCTTACAACAGATTATCACAAGATTCTCTTACTTTTGATATCTTGTAACATTAGCTATTATGGCAATTGAGAACAGTGCATCTAGTTGTTAATTTGTTATTCACTTTTGAGATCTGAATTTGTATTTGTTTGTTTGAATGATCTTTGTGGGGTACTGTCTTTGTGCACCAGCCTTCAGATTTCCATCTAAAGGTGCGTAGTTATACTTAACCCTAAAATGGTTATTTAATTACTTTGAAACATCAAAACCTTAGTTACTTTAATTTAAGGGTTGGCGAGGCGTTGGGTGTGCAGAGATGGTACCGCTAGAAAGGGCCATAAATCCATGTTTGTAGATTGCACTTATTTATGCATGACATATATATGTATATAAATATCCATTTATTATGTATGGTGGCCATTATCTACGATTCATTTTTGTTGCATTTGAGATCTTAAATGATTTATTCACAAATTGGCGTATGATTTCGGTCAATTACATGAACCATACCTCATTCTATTTATGTACTGTGATTGAAAATTTGGGAGACCCCTGTGGTTGTGCTGAGTTTCTTTGCGGCTGGTTTAAAATGAATCATGAATCAGACAGCTTGAACTGATTTGAAGTGCTCCGATTAACGATTTTTATGAAAACCAATTCATGCACCGATTCCGATTAAAACAACATTGGTGCATATATATAGACTTGCATACAAGCACATGAGAGTGATTTTCTACCTCTAGTCTTTTACATTTATGAAATAAGTCTTTTTATTTTACACTAAAGCCATCTCATAATTGGGAACCAAGAATTAGAATTGCAGTAAAAAAACCGTTTTCATGTGTAATATATATGACAAAAGCATAATTACTTTTATCTCTAAAATCGGACTATACATCATTCCCTCATTCAATTAATCTCTAAAATTAGAATCTATATTAGACCGTGCATGACAAAATGTCTCGTCCTGATAACGTCTAGAGAGTGCTTCACGATCACACCAACATTATTGTCATGACTTGATTTCAATAATTCAAATTTGAAGGAGAGACTTGATCATACAAATCTACATGAAGTGCAATTTGGCAATCAAAGAGGGGTTTTTCCTTGCTAACAGTGATACCAATGGCTTCATCCATCCACCTCCTCTCTAGTTCCCTGAGCTAACTCCCAATCAAACCAGTGTAGAAGATTTACCAGAACAAACTCCATTGTAGTAGTCGCATAGTTAATTCCCGGGCAGCTACGGCGGCCTGCGCCAAATGGGACGAGCTGAAAACCATGGCCTTTAAAATCAACACAGCTAGATTTACCACTGCTTTTCGTAATTCTCTCTGGCCAAAACTCATCAGGTGCTTCCCATGATTTGGGATCCCTTCCAATTGCCCAAGCATTGATACTCTAGTTTTTGCAGGAATAAAGTACTCTTGGATCTGAACATTTTGCATGGATTAGTTTGGGACTAAACATTGAGCTGGGTGGATGCAATCTTAGTGTTTCCTTCACCACTGATTTCAAGTAGTCCATCTGATCAATGTCATCCTTTGTTATCCGATGTCTTCCGTTGGTGACTTTCTGAATTTCTTCTTGCAATTTGTTGACTACTCTTGGCTGTGTAATGAGCTCCGTCATTAGCCACCCAACGGTAATGTGGATAGTCTTTGTTCCACCGGCAAAATTGTCCTAAAGAAGAGTATAGACAGATAATAATTAGAGATGAATGGGACATAATCTTAAACATCGCAGTGTACCGGCTACCACGTACCCTCTTAAAATCCATTATGACTTATTTCCTAAACACTGGTTTTTGTGAAAATTATAGTATTTAACAGGTGGGTATGTATTTAATTATGCATATTAATCACAAATTTGATTATTAAATTATGCATATTTTATAATCTAATTGAGCCCGGTTTGATCACTGTAACCAAATTTACCCTATAGTAGTACCAGATATAAATCCGGTATGACAACCTATAAGATATATAAAACTTAGGATTAGAGTCTAAAAAACAAAATATTAATCCCACAAATTAGGTCAAATTATTTACCAGAAGAATGTTGGGGTCCCTCATCATACAATAGATGTGAGAAGACATGCAACTATATGAGGAATCGTAAAGACATATAGTTATTCCAAAAGGTATGGGGAATTTGAGAAGAATTGTTAAAGACGATGAGTATTTAGTATTTAGCTCTTAGTATTTATGAGGCTGGTTTTCTTTTCCTATATATATATATGTAATTATATGTATTGTATGTATTGTGAGTGAAATAGAACAGAACAAAAGAGAGTACATAATTGAGAGTGTTGTTTTAATTATGAGTTGTGAGTTTCCTAAGTTGTGAGTTTCCTAATTAGAGTTTGTTCCAGTTAGAAATTGTGAGTTGTTCATAATTGGAAAGTGTGAAGATTTTCCAATTGGAGTGATTTGTGCATTTATTATTGCATATCAAGGAGTTTAGGGATTTTGTGTGTTACAATCCCAACAAGTGGTATCAGAGCTTTGGTTCGTCCGCCTGTGGAAGTTTGTAGAGAAGATTAAACTTCTTGTTTACTTTTGACAAAATGGCCGAGAAGAGTACAACTAAATTTCTACTTTCTAAATTTGATGGAAGTAATTTTCTTATGTGGAAGGTGAAGATTCATATCATATTGGTAAAAGATGGTTGTGCTGTTGTTCTTAAAGGCAAGGATCAGAAACTACAAGGTATGGCAGATGCATAATGTAACACCCCGTTTCGGCTCACCCGCGAACCGACCCGAGAATGTCAC
>JAURVB010015113.1:0-12591 GCA_033002965.1 Piper betle
ACTACAGTTAGGCCTAGCAGACCTCCAAAACCGCCGTCAGACTCCACATCTGCGGCCGGCCGTCCTCCCTCTACTCCGGCCGTTGTCGCCATGGACGACCACACCATCGAAGACGGCGGTGACGATCACCCCCACCACTCCGATTCCGACGGCGACGAACCCGCCGACAACGCTGCCGGCCCCGGCGAACTCGCCGATGACGAAAACCCAGGCGCCGAAGACGGAAATCTCTCCGGAGGCAAAAATCCCGCGGCCGTCGGCGAAAATCTTGCCCTGGCAGACGGTAAAGCCGGAAATCTCGTCGTCGATGGTAATCCCTCCGCAAAACCCGGGAATCTCGTCGCCGACGGTAATCTTGCCGCAACCGGCAAAACCACCGGAAATGCCGCCGGCGCCAACGTCGGAGACGTAAACCCACCACCGGAGCAGCGCAGCCGCTCCCCGTCATCTCCCGCGTGATTTTCGATGGCAAAACCCTCTCTGGTGGCAGAAGCCCAGTCGTCTCTTGGAGCCAGGCCGTCGCCATGGCCCTGGTCGACGCCTGGGCTTGCCACGACAACTGGGAAGTGGTCGCCGCCTCCGTCTCCGCCGTCCACCCCGCCATGACCGTCAAACAGTGCAAGAGGCGCATGGGCACCCTCAAGAAGATCTACAATCTCTTCGCCGACGACGGTGCCCCCGCTTGCTCGCCAAGCTCCATAGCATCCTCGGTGGCACCGTCGCCGTCCCGCAGTTACCGGCGACGATTCCGACGAAGGCTCAATGGGAGCAGCACAACGTAACGTGGAGAAGTCGAGCGAGGACCGGCAGCAGCCGGCGAAGCGTCGGCGCGTGGAGGAGGAGGAGTCGCCGGCGGGGAACTTGTCGAGGGCGATCGAGCGTTTGGCGGAGGCGTACGAGAAGGTGGAGATGGAGAAGATGAAGCAGGCGGCGAAGATGGGGGAGCAATGGATGAGTCTTGAGAAGGATTTCGACTCGGAGTGGATCAAGTTCTACAAGAAAACCCAGAAAGAGATCAACAAATTGAACAATGGATGGTGGTGATTAACAACATTTTGTTGGAGTATGATGATCATACCGTGTCAAAGTTTGAATTCCTGCTATCTTTGAAGACCCGGATGAAAAATTGCTAAAATGTTGGAGATCAACAACAATATGTCTGTGTATGATGATCATACATTATCAAATCATGTTGTAGGTTTGGAATTCTTCTGTCATTTTAGTTTTGTTTCTATTCTACAAGAAAACCACAGATGGAAATTGCTAAAGATGGTGAAGGTCAACAACAATTTGTTTGTGTATAAGGATAATACAGGTTTCGAAAGGTTAAGATTTTGATAATTGCTGGCTGGGAAGTAGTTGTTTGAGAGAGTTGATGATTTCATGAATTGGGTAAAGAATGTAATGATGCAGATCAACAACAATTTGTTTGTGTATGATGATGATACAACTAGCACAATCATAATGCCGGTTTGGATATCTGCTAATATTTTTTACTCCCATTCTTTATTCATTCCTTGCCATAAAGGTTGGGCTCTGTAATTGTTGCTTCCCTTTTTGATGATGTGTAATTGATGGTTTGTGGAAGTTGTTTGAGAGACTTAGTGACTCCATGGATTGGGTAAAGACTATAGATGAATGCAGATCAACAACAATTTGTTTGTGTGATGATGATACCCTGCCAAAATCAAAATGCAGGTTCGCAAATCTGTTGTCCTTTTTTTCTCCCATTCTGTGTTTGATTCCCTGCCAAAAAGCTTGATATCTGTGATTATTGCTTCTTTGTGTGCTGATGTGAAATTGTTTCTTTGTGGAATTTGATAACACACCATCAATTGGATTTTTTGAACTGTTGATCATAATGACAGGAGCGACCAGTGAGCTGCAAGGCAAATAAATTTGGCAAACAAGTTTCCCTTTGTGATGATGTGTAATTGCTGGTTTGTGGAATTTGATAGACTTCGTGTACTTGGTTGTTTAAACTGTTGGTCATAAAGATAGAAATGACTAGTCATGAGCAGCAAGGTTTGATGAGTTTGGCAATCTGGTTTCCCTTTTGTTTTTGGATTAGCTTTTTGATGATGTGTAATTACGAATTGGGTTGTTTGAACTGTTGATCATAAAGATAGGAATACTTTGAAGGCAACAAGGTTGATGAATATGGCATTCAAGTTTCACATTGGGTTCATATTTAATTGCTTGATTTGGGGAATTTGATAGATCTTGTGATTTTGGTTGTTTGAAATGTTGATTATAAAAATAGGAAATAGGAATGACTAGTGAGCACAAGGCTGATGACTTTGGCAATCAAGTTTCCCTTCTTGATGATGTGCAATTTCTGGTTGTGGAATTCAATTAGACTCCATGTATGTTTGAACTGTTGCTCGTAAAGATAGGAATGGCCAGTGAAATGCAAGGCTGATGAATTTGCCAATCAAGTTTCCCTTTGGAGTGATATGTAATTGCTGGTTTGTGGAAGTTGATTGATTTCATGAATTGGGTTTTTACTTTTACTGTTATAAAGATATGAATGACTATTTAGCAGTAAGGTTCGTGAATTTGGCAATTAAGTTTCCATTTTTGATGATGTGTCATTGCTTGTTTGTGGAATTTAATTAAACTTCATGTATTCGATTGTTTGAACTGTTGATCATAAAGATAGGAATGAGCAGTGAGCAGCAAGTTGATAAATTTGGCAACTAAGTTTCTCTTTGCGATGATGTGTAATTGCTGGTTTAAGGAAGTTGATGGACTTGATCAGGAATTGTTTGAACTGTTGCTCATAAAAATAGGAATGACTAGTTAGCTGTAAGACTGATGAATTTGACAATCAAATTTGATCTTCTAATCTGTCTGTACTTGTTTATACCTTAGTGTTTGATACATGGCAATGGCCAAACAAAAGGTTACAGCTTATGAGAAGCACTGGTGTTTGGTTGATCTGAATCTAATGCTCGTTTCTTTCATTGAAATTTGATGATTTTAAGGATGCTATTAGATCTATTATGATATGTTGAATGGGATCCATGTCAGTTTAATTTGGTTGATATCACATATTAACCACAAATCGGGTATGGTGGCCACTAAGGTCCAACATGACTTGCATTCAAATAGAGATTGTAATTCCTTACTCATCATCAAGTTTCAGAGGGTGAACTTCCAGTCTGTTTTTGCTTTCTTTCTTTGGCGTTTGCTTTTTTCTTTTTTCTTTTTTGGAAAGAAGATCATAGGTTATTTGAAGCGTGCTCTTGGGTGAATATTGGGATTTGATGGTTTTAGAGATATTGGTTTATTATAATGTGTTAAATCCGGTATGATAACAGCTATGGTAGCACAGCCTTGCAACCTGCCCGTTGTCAATTATAGTTTATACACTCAAGAGGCCACTTGAGGTATGATAAATTTTGGCCAAGATTGATAAAACTGGAGTAACATAATCAATTTGGCAGTTTTGGTTCAATGGCAAAATAAACCGAATCAAGTGAACTCTCTAATTTCCTTCTGTTAAACCTAGATGCAGTTCGTAACTTATAAATTTGGATAGCGTGCGTGATAAATTGCTTTGTAAAAATAAATTAGCCCTAAAAATTTGGTAAAACCTTCAAATATGTACATGAGTTGAGCTACTGCTTCTATTTCGAAAAATTTAATGGCTCCTATGATTTGAAATCTATATAGATAAATGTAAAAATAAAATAATTATGGTACTTATGAATTTTCAGATTAATATATTTTATCTTATTATTAAAATAATTATAATAAAATTAATTTAAAAATATTTTTAAGCTAGTGCCTTTTAAAAAATTTAAAAATATGTCACATTGATATTTAAACAAATAAAAATTTATTAACTTCTTATTTATATACTCCATTTTCTATATACAGAGAGTGAGACCCACTAAAAAAAAATTCAAATTAAAAGCGTAGGTTATATAAGTAGCCTTCCTTAATTTTTTTCATAAAATATGTAAAGATTTAAAGGTTGTATGTAATTTCCGAGAAGCAAGTGTTTGTTTCTCACAAGATAATTAAACAACTACACAAGCACACACCCAAATCTGTTGTCAACATACACAACAAAAGCACTCCAAATACAAATCATAAAATTATTACAACATGCAAGACACAAACTTTTTCGGACAATTGCTCTCCAAGGGGAGTGCAAAGCAAAGAGTTAAAACATGCGTGCTAGAGAAAATGTAAAATTAGTCCCCTTCTTTGCGAGAATCATATATATTCATTAGATGTTTACTCCCTTTGTCTTTTCATAGTTATTAAATAAATAAGGATTCCTAATTGTGGCTTTATATGCCATACTTGCAAAAGGAATAAATAAAAGAAGTGAGAACTTGTTTTTAGTTAACTAACTTGATACATTCAACCCGATTTAGCTCCATGTTTAATTTGACTTGAGCTCACTAAGTGCGATGGTGCAAGCCCCACTTGAAAGCTTGATCAAATGTTACATAAAAACAATAGTCCTAATGGTAAAAAAATCATGTTCAGTCATTTTTGTAGTTATTTTTATAAAAAAAGGCAAAATTAAAAATTTGCCTGTGGGCTTATATAATTTCAAAAGCATTTGAATGTGAAAGTGAGTTGTTAAAAGCCCTGCTAAGATAAGTACCAAAGATTACTTTTTTTCAAGCATAAGTTTTTCAGTAGGTGAAATGATAAGGCATGCGCTTTCATGTAGGTCAAGTGGTAATTCAATATGGTAGAAGAGTAAGGCCTCACTTCAAATCCCACCGGAAGCAAACAATTTTAGGAGTATCCAATGTTTCACACACGTGCAAAAGCAAAAGAAAAACTTGCACTCGCCGGAAAGTGTCAACCTTAAATAAATATTAATGAATTTTTTTTTTCATCCCACAAATGTTTAGGTGAAGTAATTTTGGGGAAAAAGAAAAGTTTTTAGGTGAAATGGTGATTCAATTGAGTGTATTACTTAAAACAATTTAAAACTACACAGTAACAATTTAAAACTAAACGGGCTGTTGGGCTTTGTCATGAGTGTTGAAGGCATATATTATTATTATTTTCTAAAATTTTTTATTATTTATGAATCTGAGTTATTTACCTTTTATCAAATCTCCTATTATGTTTGGCTTTCTAACTATTTTTACTGGCACTAAATAGTTAACAATTGGTAAAATTTTTATGCGCCACGCACCTCTTGAGCAATAAAAAGTGCTTCCATAGTTGCAAATTTTGGGCCACTTGCATCATATACTTACATTAACCCAACTTTTAAAGGGTTTAATAATATACAAATCTAATTATGAATATTAATAATATCATTTCTTATGTACAGAGGTAAACATTTACATAGATTTATTTCCTATGACAAATAATTGCCTTTAAAATGATAAATCAGTGAAATAGTAACGACAAAAGTTTCTAACTCCACTATTGTTTTTAAATGAAAGTGATGGGGTTAAATTTACTACTAGGTTGACTTCTTGGAGCCCTACCCAGAGCCAACGAAGTCTATAAATAGTTAAATGAAAAATTAATATCAGAAAAGCTAATAATCATATTGTGACACCCCAAATCTGGCTCACTCTGCAAACCGAATCGAACCGTCATAGGTCTCGAGTAGATCTACTCTCGGCATCTCAAGATAGAAGATACTAATGGTTATGTACGAATGAATGTACGGAATACTGATCGCTATGCATAGATGACATGACAACCAATTCATACAAAAAATAATGGCGATAAAATCAATAAGAAATCCCGAAATAAAACGGACAAAACCTCGCCTAAAAGTGCAATTAGGGGCCACCCTGTCAAATTATCATGTATAAATATATAAAATCATCAACATCCATTACACAATATTTTTCATATAAACATTTAATTTGGCCACATCAAAATATCCTACGTTTTTGGGTCTCGACCCACCTACTCATTTGTTCATCTTCACCTTTATCACGCAATAATTACACTAATATATATTTTTATATGCATTTCAATGTACTAAAATTTTCATCATAAGTATTTTATTTTTTTCATAATAACATAACAAAATAGTTAAAATAGTCAAAACAAACATTCGGTTGGCACGCGTGTGTGTGTGTGCACAAGGTAGGCCACCGCACCTCCATCCAAGCTGACGTATCCTCCAATGCTTCAACAATTGTAGCTGTGTTCATCCTCATTGCCCATGGTGGTGTCGAAGTGGACGGTCCTATTGGTAGTGTTATCTGCATTCCTCTCTGATCCAAGGCAGGTTGTTTTTGTCCTGTCATGGCTGCCATCATCCCTCTCTCATTCAGACCCATCTGTTGTTGTCTCGGTGACTGCTGACCACTAACTCTCCGTCCCTATCCTTGGTTCTGATGGCCTATTTGCTGTTGTAATGGGGGTAGCTGGAAGCATTAGTCATTGTGGTGGTGCCAGAAGGGCTGGCTGTTGTCGTTGAGCAATCAAACATTCTATTGCCCAATGTCCCGGTTGACCACATCTAAAGCATGTGTCTATACCTACTCTACATATTCCTCCTTGACGGCGTCCACAGTTCTAACATGTTGGGTATTTGTTCTCTTGAACTTATCCATCCATGGCTCTCATTGTAGTTGGGGCATCTATTTGATGTCTCTGTTGTATCCCCTGATCCAATTGATATTCTTGAGGGTGATGTTGTCTTTGATCATAGTCTGTACGAGGTCGGGTAGCCAAGATATATTCAACTTCGCTTGCGGCTCACACTATATCCCCCAAAGTGGCAAATCTCCTATCAATCAGTGCGAAACGAATCTCAAAATGTAGACCCTTATAAAAGCGTTCAACTCTTCATTGTTCTATCGGCACTAAATCTCGCGCAAATCTTTTCAATGCTCTGAATCGGCCTCATACTATGCCGCACTCATGGGTCCCCACTTAAGTGTCTGAAAGTCACTTTCTTTCCTCTTCCTTACATTAGGAGGAAAATATTTTCCATCAAACTCAACTTTGAATTCATCCCATGTCACATCTTAAGGTTGCCTTTCTATAAAAGTGGAGGCCATGACTAAATCCCACCATATTCTAGCCTCATCCTAGACTTCCCTTGTAATAATTTATACGCGGTGCTCCATCGGACATGACATACTTCCCAATACGCCAACGACTAATGAAATCCATAAGAAAGCTTCTTCTACACTAATTTCCCTGTGAATGGGTGTTCTCAATTCTTCACGAGCAGCTCATATTGCCACAATCCAAGATTTCTATTACCTGCCGATCTGTTTGATCCTTCTCCAATCTCGAATTGCGGAAATAGCGATACTGCCCCTACTAGAATACTACCAAACCTTGGGGCACCTATCTGTCCATTGCCATCTCTTGTAGGTCCACCACCCTCTTTACCCCTTCCTGCCTGAAGTGGGGTGACCACTGGAACTATTGTAGGAGTGGTCCCTTGATGTAGCAGTGAGAGAGGAGGTGGCGGCGGAGGGCCCATGGGAAGTGCTTGCTCCCCTTGTGCCTCATCATCCACAGCTATTGTCCTCTGTGTTCTTACCATGGCAAGAGCTATTTGTCATAGTTCTCTTCAGAATTCTTCCTAACTCTATTGCATCTACATTTGTACCTTTGCTAACTATGCAATGGCAGCCTCCGTTTCAGTCTGACAACTTCTAATGTTGCGGCTGCTTTCACTACGATGGCTCCCGCTATGATGGCTTACCGAGTCTGGTTCACTCGGATTTCTTGGCGACGGTGTAGCTCTAGATCGGCTAGACACCATCTCGCTGTAAGCATGAGTACGGCTAACTTGTATGGGAGGAGGCAATGGAACCTTGTTTCGAGTACTTCAAGTTCTTACCATGATTACCCTTATTGATCCAATTTTGCCAGCTGGACTTGGAGCAATCTTTGTACACACATCACGTATGAAAATATCTTCCAACTTAATTGATCGAGAGTGGCTCTGCTACCAAATTGTGACACCCTGAATCCGGCTCGCTATTGAACCAGATTGTCACGGGTCTCGAGTGGATCTACTCTCGGTGTCTCAAGATGGAAGGTACTGATTGCTATGCATGGATGAATGCACGGAATCCTATCATGCCACACTCCCCATTGGTGAGAAATCTGTAAATCAAAGACAATAAGTAAAGAAACATATACCTGCCAGGTGGACTTGGAGCATTCATTGTACACACATCACGCATGAAAATATCTTCCAACTTAATCGACCGAAAGTGGCTTTGATACCAAACTGTGACACCCTGAATCTGGGTCGATTGCAAACCGAACCGGACCATCACAGGTCTCGAATGGATTTACTCTCGGCTTCTCAAGATAGAAGATACTGATCTCTATGCATAGATGAATGCATGGAATATTGATCGCTATGCATGGATGACATGACAACCAAGTCATACTAAACATAATGGCGATAAAATCGATAAGAATTCCTGGAATAAAACGGACAAAGCCTCCCCTAAAAGTGCAATTAGGGGCCACCCCTGTCAAATCACAGTAAAACCATCAACTTCCATTACACAATATTTTTCACGTAAACATTTAGTTTGGCTACATCAAAATATATTACATTTCTCGGTCTCGACCAACCTAGTCATTTGTTCATCTTCACCGTTATCATGCAATATTTACACTAACATATATATTTTAGATCCTATTATCATTATGCATTTCTATATACCAAAATCTTCATCATAAGTATTTCATATTTTTCATAATAACATAACAGAATAGTTAAAACTATGAAAACAAACATTTGGTTGGCACGTGTGTGTGTGTGTGTGTGTGCAAGGTGGCCATTGCTCCTCTGTCCAAGCTGACATATCCGGTATTTAATCCTCACCTACATATATATAATATAAAAGCATCAGTAACAAATATTATTGGTCCAAGAATATAACTATATAACAAACTAGCAAATAAGAACAAACTGTCATTTTGAAGAAAACTTTTATATACTTCTCATGAACACTCCTAATGGCATCTACTGAGGAGCCACCGGGCTGCAGACCCGATAGCATTTAGAACTGACTAACCTGATGCCTCCTCGACATTTTCTCATCTTCTTGGTCCCTTGGGACTACCAATACATCCTAAGCCCTCTCCTTTCCTCCATAATTCTCCTGGCCTTGAGCACGAAAGCCGAGTACTCTTAGGTAGTAGCCTTTAGCACCCTTTGAAAAACAAGTTTAGACATGCACTGTACTAAAAAGTGCCTGTAATCCTCCACGTTTCTCCGGATGTGAAGAACTCAAAACGGGAGTTGTCAGGATCCCTCAGGATTGGAACAACCCGTTACTAATCCAGAGCCCACTTTGACTGGCGATGCACCCACGCATAGTACGTGCGAGCCGGTTTTCCCTTCTCTTGTCTCACTGAAAACTTGAGAAAATTATATATAGGTTTGGGAAGGGATTGATATAATATGCTTGAAGGTGAATGCGGTGGATCTTATTTTCAAAATTAAACTCGAGGGATCTCGTCCTTGAGGGTTATTGATCCAAAAAATCGATCGATTAGATAACTTGGGTTAAGTGGGATCCGATAAAACACCACTTAACCCGTCTTGCAAATAATAAAACAAACATACAATAGAATAAAACATAAAACAGGGACGAGTCCTAAACAAACCTGGCAGAAGCTCCAATCGTGGTTGCGCGCCTACGTGGCAGGCTCCTATTCCGTATTTACATGTCAAATTGAGAAGTTAACGCCCGCTAACTTAATGATGCATCAAACTCATCATGAACATCATACTTATAATGTAATCATCATCTATTGACATTCAACAATCATCGGTGTAGGAATCCTTCTAACTCATCCTATTCATACCAATTTTATTATGTTTTTCTAAGTTACATTACAGTCAATTAACATGCTCAAATTTAATTTACCTAATTAGATCACTAACACTCGTTCACTATTAATCAAATCATGCAAATCATCACCTCATTTACAAACAAATATTTATCACGATAATTAATCAATCCTAGCATGTTGTACTAATAATCATCAATTTTAAATAATCAAATAGGAGGTAATTATACCTCTCGTTGTTGGCAATCGGCGACGGCTAGGGTTTTTTCGTGCTCCTTAGAGATCGAATTTTGTGCTCGGTAGCACCTGAAGTTCGATCGGGTTCGACTGGATGAGTTTGGTGGAAGATTAGGTGAATTCCAGCGAATCCTATTTTTTGGAGGGGTTCTAGCGGTTTTTCGGTAGGTTTCGGTAGTTTTTCGATAGCTTTCTAGCAGTTTTTTGATGGCGTCTACTGGCGGGATAGCGGTGGTATGGGGGTACCATTTGCACCGGCACGGCGAGCCCGACACGTCTATGATGTCGACATGCTCGGCGGAGGCTGTGATTCACCAAAAAAGGGCAAAACAAGGGCGGTCAGTGGTGGGTGACTAGATCCTGGCTGGATGGGTGGTGATGGGCTCTGCTCTGGTCGGGGAAGGTCGTGGGAGGGTTGACGATGTCTAGGCGGCAATTGGATGGCGGCCACGACAGTTGCCGATAGCAGAATCGACGATGGGAGTGTTGTGCTAGGGCATGGCAATCTAGCGTCGTGGAGGCCTGACGACAGTCTGGGGTGCTCGGGGTGGCATGGCGATGGCGTGGTGATGCTTGGCGGCGGTGCGACGGCGTCAGCGGCATCCACAAGGCCGACATCAGGGGTTTGGGGGTGAAGAAAGTGTCGGGAGGGAGAAGAAATAGTTCGGTGGCAATATCGTAAATAAAAGTTGACTAAGTCCGACTCGAGTAAAAATAATAATAAACTCATAATAAATCCTTAAAAAATCCAAAAAATAAGGGAAAATCCCATAAAATATAATACACGACACAACATCACGATGACGTGCTCTATAGCTATTAAACCACTCAACTGCTATATAATGCGTTATTCGGCCTAAAAATAATTATACGGTCTAATTCTAAAATAATAAAAGTCTGGGCGCACTCTCATATATTCTTATAACTCATTATACTACTGTCTTACTGACGTTATTATCATGTACTTGGGTACATATGACCCTCGTGGTTCATAACATACGATCAACCTCGACTCAATATGTGTGTTTTAAAATTGACTCGGCTAAAAATAATGATCGAACCAACCAGTTCAAACTATAAACCCTGACTCGTGTCACGGGTTTCACACATATATTAATAAATTTAATATGAATCCTTAGATTACAAGTATACTTGGATAATGAGAGCAATCTTCTCTAAATGAAAAAAAGTATAATTATATGATCTAAACAAATGGCTAGATTGAGTCTCAATGGCTATTATTAAGCATAATTAAATACCCAATGGACATATGATTCCATATTGACAATTGATATTAAATTTTAAAAACTCAGATAACCTATTCTTTTAACTATACCCCACAGATCAATTTTACAATTGATTATTTTTCCTTTATTAGATACTCCATTTTTGGATTTTGGTTTTTAAAGATAATTAAAAGAAGTTATGGAGTGAGTATCTGACCGGTGATTTTGTAACATAATAGTAACACATTTTTAATAAAAGATGAGTTGGTTGGGAATTAAATATAAAAATGTAAATTATAAATCAATTAATTAATTACTAATATTCAGAAATGGAGCTACCTTAAGTCATATCACGCTTAATTTAAACTTGAATACAAACGATTCAAATTGGAGCTATCAAAATTGTTCACCAGGCTCACCCATATTGCAATTTTTTAGCTGTAAGATGGCTTTCGAAAGTGATTTATATCCAATTTTTCTCGTTCGTGACAAAGCATGAAGAAGAAAAAGGATGAAAGAGTGAGGTAAGAAATGCTTTCCAAGAAAGCCTTGTATAGGCCAATTTTTCAACCATGTAGGCTGCTTTGATAAAAAAAATGGATAAGTTTATGAACAGTGAATCTCACCACCCAATTAAAAGTTTTTCACCAAGCTGATAGTGATGCACTTTTTGTTGAGCAATTTCTATCGTTCAGCAAGTGATCTGATGCACTTTTGTTGAGCAATTTCTAACATTTAACAAGTGATCCATTAAATATTGTTCTTTTTAATAAACGAAAAAATTAATTATATTATAAATTTAAAATTTATCTTGTAGTGAAATTAGATTGATTGACAAGAATCACCACTCCTATTAAGGTTTAATCAAGCAAAAAACCTTACACCCACCACCTATCATCCCTCTCTTTCTAATAATATCGTGTCTTTGTTTTCCCAAGTTATGTTGAGGAAAATTTTCTTATTTTATAAGTTTTTTTTATTATCTTAAATTAATTGATATGAGAAATATCAATAGACAATATTTGATTAACGTGATACTAAATCAAAGTTCATCTTATAATTAATTTGGAAGGGCCCATTCCTGGTGAGTGTCTCCATAGAATAATAAGCCAACAATAACCAACAAGGCAAGATCAAGATTATATTAAGAGAAGCAAATATTATGGAGGTAGATGAGAAACGAAGAAAACAAAGAATGTTTGAAGGCTTTACAGCCCTTGGCATAGTAAAGAGTTCCCATTCTCTTTTATCATGGACTCTGTAAAACAGGTGTTGTCAACTGGCCACCCATGAAATGCTCCAAAAGATTTGAAGAACAATTAGTTGTTAGTGAACAAAA
>JAURVB010015114.1:0-14589 GCA_033002965.1 Piper betle
TAGCCATTAGTATCTTCTATCTTTAGATGCCGAGAGTAGATCCACTCGAGACCTATGACGGTTCGATTCGATTCGGTTTGCGAGTGAGCCAGATCTGGGGTGTCACAATATGATTATTAGCTTTTTCTGATATTAATTTTTCATTTAACTATTTATAGACTTCGTTGGCTCTGGGTAGGGCTCCAAGAAGTCAACCTAGTAGTAAATTTAACACCATCACTTTCATTTAAAAACAATAGTGGAGTTAGAAACTTTTGTCGTTACTATTTCACTGATTTATCATTTTAAAGGCAATTATTTGTCATAGGAAATAAATCTATAGTAAACGTTTACCTCTGTACATAAGAACTGATATTATTAATATTCATAATTAGATTTGTATATTATTAAACCCTTTAAAAGTTGGGTTAATGTAAGTATATGATGCAAGTGGCCCAAAATTTGCAACTATGGAAGCACTTTTTATTGCTCAAGAGGTGCGTGGCGCATAAAAATTTTACCAATTGTTAACTATTTAGTGCCAGTAAAAATAGTTAGAAAGCCAAACATAATAGGAGATTTGATAAAAGGTAAATAACTCAGATTCATAAATAATAAAAATTTTAGAAAATAATAATAATATATGCCTTCAACACTCATGACAAAGCCCAACTGCCCGTTTAGTTTTAAATTGTTACTGTGTAGTTTTAAATTGTTTTAAGTAATACACTCAATTGAATCACCATTTCACCTAAAACTTTTCTTTTTCCCCAAAATTACTTCACCTAAACATTTGTGGGATGAAAAACATTCATTAATATTTATTTAAGGTTGACACTTTCCGGCGAGTGCAAGTTTTTCTTTTGCTTTTGCACGTGTGTGAAACATTGGATACTCCTAAAATTGTTTGCTTCCGGTGGGATTTGAAGTGAGGCCTTACTCTTCTACCATATTGAATTACCACTTGACCTACATGAAAGCGCATGCCTTATCATTTCACCTACTGACAAACTTATGCTTGAAAAAAAGTAATCTTTGGTACTTATCTTAGCAGGGCTTTTAACAACTCACTTTCACATTCAAATGCTTTTGAAATTATATAAGCCCACAGGCAAATTTTTAATTTTGCCTTTTTTTATAAAAATAACTACAAAAATGACTGAACATGATTTTTTTACCATTAGGACTATTGTTTTTATGTAACATTTGATCAAGCTTTCAAGTGGGGCTTGCACCATCGCACTTAGTGAGCTCAAGTCAAATTAAACATGGAGCTAAATCGGGTTGAATGTATCAAGTTAGTTAACTAAAAACAAGTTCTCACTTCTTTTATTTATTCCTTTTGCAAGTATGGCATATAAAGCCACAATTAGGAATCCTTATTTATTTAATAACTATGAAAAGACAAAGGGAGTAAACATCTAATGAATATATATGATTCTCGCAAAGAAGGGGACTAATTTTACATTTTCTCTAGCACGCATGTTTTAACTCTTTGCTTTGCACTCCCCTTGGAGAGCAATTGTCCGAAAAAGTTTGTGTCTTGCATGTTGTAATAATTTTATGATTTGTATTTGGAGTGCTTTTGTTGTGTATGTTGACAACAGATTTGGGTGTGTGCTTGTGTAGTTGTTTAATTATCTTGTGAGAAACAAACACTTGCTTCTCGGAAATTACATACAACCTTTAAATCTTTACATATTTTATGAAAAAAATTAAGGAAGGCTACTTATATAACCTACGCTTTTAATTTGAATTTTTTTTAGTGGGTCTCACTCTCTGTATATAGAAAATGGAGTATATAAATAAGAAGTTAATAAATTTTTATTTGTTTAAATATCAATGTGACATATTTTTAAATTTTTTAAAAGGCACTAGCTTAAAAATATTTTTAAATTAATTTTATTATAATTATTTTAATAATAAGATAAAATATATTAATCTGAAAATTCATAAGTACCATAATTATTTTATTTTTACATTTATCTATATAGATTTCAAATCATAGGAGCCATTAAATTTTTCGAAATAGAAGCAGTAGCTCAACTCATGTACATATTTGAAGGTTTTACCAAATTTTTAGGGCTAATTTATTTTTACAAAGCAATTTATCACGCACGCTATCCAAATTTATAAGTTACGAACTGCATCTAGGTTTAACAGAAGGAAATTAGAGAGTTCACTTGATTCGGTTTATTTTGCCATTGAACCAAAACTGCCAAATTGATTATGTTACTCCAGTTTTATCAATCTTGGCCAAAATTTATCATACCTCAAGTGGCCTCTTGAGTGTATAAACTATAATTGACAACGGGCAGGTTGCAAGGCTGTGCTACCATAGCTGTTATCATACCGGATTTAACACATTATAATAAACCAATATCTCTAAAACCATCAAATCCCAATATTCACCCAAGAGCACGCTTCAAATAACCTATGATCTTCTTTCCAAAAAAGAAAAAGAAAAAAGCAAACGCCAAAGAAAGAAAGCAAAAACAGACTGGAAGTTCACCCTCTGAAACTTGATGATGAGTAAGGAATTACAATCTCTATTTGAATGCAAGTCATGTTGGACCTTAGTGGCCACCATACCCGATTTGTGGTTAATATGTGATATCAACCAAATTAAACTGACATGGATCCCATTCAACATATCATAATAGATCTAATAGCATCCTTAAAATCATCAAATTTCAATGAAAGAAACGAGCATTAGATTCAGATCAACCAAACACCAGTGCTTCTCATAAGCTGTAACCTTTTGTTTGGCCATTGCCATGTATCAAACACTAAGGTATAAACAAGTACAGACAGATTAGAAGATCAAATTTGATTGTCAAATTCATCAGTCTTACAGCTAACTAGTCATTCCTATTTTTATGAGCAACAGTTCAAACAATTCCTGATCAAGTCCATCAACTTCCTTAAACCAGCAATTACACATCATCGCAAAGAGAAACTTAGTTGCCAAATTTATCAACTTGCTGCTCACTGCTCATTCCTATCTTTATGATCAACAGTTCAAACAATCGAATACATGAAGTTTAATTAAATTCCACAAACAAGCAATGACACATCATCAAAAATGGAAACTTAATTGCCAAATTCACGAACCTTACTGCTAAATAGTCATTCATATCTTTATAACAGTAAAAGTAAAAACCCAATTCATGAAATCAATCAACTTCCACAAACCAGCAATTACATATCACTCCAAAGGGAAACTTGATTGGCAAATTCATCAGCCTTGCATTTCACTGGCCATTCCTATCTTTACGAGCAACAGTTCAAACATACATGGAGTCTAATTGAATTCCACAACCAGAAATTGCACATCATCAAGAAGGGAAACTTGATTGCCAAAGTCATCAGCCTTGTGCTCACTAGTCATTCCTATTTCCTATTTTTATAATCAACATTTCAAACAACCAAAATCACAAGATCTATCAAATTCCCCAAATCAAGCAATTAAATATGAACCCAATGTGAAACTTGAATGCCATATTCATCAACCTTGTTGCCTTCAAAGTATTCCTATCTTTATGATCAACAGTTCAAACAACCCAATTCGTAATTACACATCATCAAAAAGCTAATCCAAAAACAAAAGGGAAACCAGATTGCCAAACTCATCAAACCTTGCTGCTCATGACTAGTCATTTCTATCTTTATGACCAACAGTTTAAACAACCAAGTACACGAAGTCTATCAAATTCCACAAACCAGCAATTACACATCATCACAAAGGGAAACTTGTTTGCCAAATTTATTTGCCTTGCAGCTCACTGGTCGCTCCTGTCATTATGATCAACAGTTCAAAAAATCCAATTGATGGTGTGTTATCAAATTCCACAAAGAAACAATTTCACATCAGCACACAAAGAAGCAATAATCACAGATATCAAGCTTTTTGGCAGGGAATCAAACACAGAATGGGAGAAAAAAAGGACAACAGATTTGCGAACCTGCATTTTGATTTTGGCAGGGTATCATCATCACACAAACAAATTGTTGTTGATCTGCATTCATCTATAGTCTTTACCCAATCCATGGAGTCACTAAGTCTCTCAAACAACTTCCACAAACCATCAATTACACATCATCAAAAAGGGAAGCAACAATTACAGAGCCCAACCTTTATGGCAAGGAATGAATAAAGAATGGGAGTAAAAAATATTAGCAGATATCCAAACCGGCATTATGATTGTGCTAGTTGTATCATCATCATACACAAACAAATTGTTGTTGATCTGCATCATTACATTCTTTACCCAATTCATGAAATCATCAACTCTCTCAAACAACTACTTCCCAGCCAGCAATTATCAAAATCTTAACCTTTCGAAACCTGTATTATCCTTATACACAAACAAATTGTTGTTGACCTTCACCATCTTTAGCAATTTCCATCTGTGGTTTTCTTGTAGAATAGAAACAAAACTAAAATGACAGAAGAATTCCAAACCTACAACATGATTTGATAATGTATGATCATCATACACAGACATATTGTTGTTGATCTCCAACATTTTAGCAATTTTTCATCCGGGTCTTCAAAGATAGCAGGAATTCAAACTTTGACACGGTATGATCATCATACTCCAACAAAATGTTGTTAATCACCACCATCCATTGTTCAATTTGTTGATCTCTTTCTGGGTTTTCTTGTAGAACTTGATCCACTCCGAGTCGAAATCCTTCTCAAGACTCATCCATTGCTCCCCCATCTTCGCCGCCTGCTTCATCTTCTCCATCTCCACCTTCTCGTACGCCTCCGCCAAACGCTCGATCGCCCTCGACAAGTTCCCCGCCGGCGACTCCTCCTCCTCCACGCGCCGACGCTTCGCCGGCTGCTGCCGGTCCTCGCTCGACTTCTCCACGTTACGTTGTGCTGCTCCCATTGAGCCTTCGTCGGAATCGTCGCCGGTAACTGCGGGACGGCGACGGTGCCACCGAGGATGCTATGGAGCTTGGCGAGCAAGCGGGGGCACCGTCGTCGGCGAAGAGATTGTAGATCTTCTTGAGGGTGCCCATGCGCCTCTTGCACTGTTTGACGGTCATGGCGGGGTGGACGGCGGAGACGGAGGCGGCGACCACTTCCCAGTTGTCGTGGCAAGCCCAGGCGTCGACCAGGGCCATGGCGACGGCCTGGCTCCAAGAGACGACTGGGCTTCTGCCACCAGAGAGGGTTTTGCCATCGAAAATCACGCGGGAGATGACGGGGAGCGGCTGCGCTGCTCCGGTGGTGGGTTTACGTCTCCGACGTTGGCGCCGGCGGCATTTCCGGTGGTTTTGCCGGTTGCGGCAAGATTACCGTCGGCGACGAGATTCCCGGGTTTTGCGGAGGGATTACCATCGACGACGAGATTTCCGGCTTTACCGTCTGCCAGGGCAAGATTTTCGCCGACGGCCGCGGGATTTTTGCCTCCGGAGAGATTTCCGTCTTCGGCGCCTGGGTTTTCGTCATCGGCGAGTTCGCCGGGGCCGGCAGCGTTGTCGGCGGGTTCGTCGCCGTCGGAATCGGAGTGGTGGGGGTGATCGTCACCGCCGTCTTCGATGGTGTGGTCGTCCATGGCGACAACGGCCGGAGTAGAGGGAGGACGGCCGGCCGCAGATGTGGAGTCTGACGGCGGTTATGGAGGTAGGCCAGGCCTAACTGTACTTTTATGCCGTCCGGTCTCTCTTAAACAGGCGGGGAAAATGAAATGATCTTTAATATGAATTATCCGATTAAAATAATCTTTAAACGGCCACGTAGACTTAGCCGGCAACAACCACATCTGTATTATTTTTTTTAAAGTGGGGTAAGATTTTGGCACACCCTAAAAAAAAGTAAAATTGACCGGTGGCTAAGTTCCAGGGAGGTCGACCAAACCTGAGCTGGGCTGGAGCCATCAACAAGGGTGGCCAGGTCCGGTCAGTCAGCCACGACCGAAACTTGGCTGCCGGTGAAAAAATGGGTAGAAAGTTTTTTTTTATTAAATTTTAATTATTTGTATAATTCGATAACCCAGATTAAAATTTGGGGCAAAAACATGTTCGTGGGCTTCGGAAAACTTTACCCTTTATTATTGTTTTTGTTATTATTAATTGTACATAAACTCTAAATTTGATAGGGGCGATAACCCTTTAAAGGCTAACTTTAATTAAATGAGTACAAAACTAAAAAAAATTAACATATTTTTTTTAATATATTTTGCTTGCTTAAGCTTGAATCTCCCACTGGTGCTTATTTATTTATAAAATCTTATATTTTTTGTTGAAAATTTATTCTTTATGACTAGACTTGACTAATGAATTTACAGGCAGGCAATCATGTTCGATTTTTATTTTATTATTTTATTGACCTCACTGAATTAAAATATATATTATTAAACTATTTTTACTGCTTAAGAATTTAGTAAAATATTGGTAAATTTTATTGAGTTGATTTTTTAATTTAAAATGGCAACGTTAAAAGGCTTTGTCATTGTGGTTTTACCGACTTATACAAATTAGTTAATAATTTTACTTAAAATCATATAAATGTGACTTTCATCTTGTGAAAGCCTATTAATACTTAATTTAACTAGGTTTAAAAAACATTGTTAAAATATTACTTAATGTTAAGATACAATACAAATTTACTATTTGTATTTGATCATCTTTAAATTGTATGAAAGGGTGAAAAAACAGTCACAGTCAGTTCTTCAGAAATTGATTAATAATTTGATTTCAAATAATGATGATTGAAAATTGTTGCAGGTTAAATGAATACTACTCTTAAGTCTTAACTCCATTGCTTACAACCCTACAGAAAGATAAAAAATTGGGCAGGCAACAAGGACTTGAAGTTAGAGATAGAGGCATTTGTCACTAGGCAAGTCTAATTTTTCTGTGACCTCATTTTAGAGAAGAGAAGGTTTATTTGGGGACAAAGGAAAATTTAATATTATGAATAAAAAAAAAGCTAATATTTTCTAATAAGAACAAAGTGTTTTTGAACACATGATGAACTATGATGCACACACATGACAACTTTTCCTTTTATGAGATATAGCATATAAACACCACATTATTTTTGTAACATCACATTTCTTAAAACACATAACGAACGAAAGCAATATTTAATAACAATTACAACAATTTGCAAGAAAAGGACTCGTTACAAAGAATTTCTAAAATAAGAGGAACATGATTTCTATTTAGGGGTGCAGGGGTGCAAGTACAGTGGTTACAATATCGTCGAAGATATTTATCATTACAATTTATCAATAAAATTTTTATTTTAAAAAATAAATAAAATGGTAAATTGGCAAAACATTCCGCTGCTACCATTTCAAGATAAAAACAATGTGATTAAAATTTAACTTTTTTACCAAAATTTTAATCGGTTAAAAAAAATACATAGCCATTTTATTTCAATTTAATTCGAAATTGTCAATAAAATGGTAAACTAACTAACTAGGTGACACCCCGATTTTGGCTTACTTAAGAACCAAATCAAAAATATTACAATCGAGTCAAATCATATCTAAAGCTGCTAGTCTGTGTGACTCGATCAATAATATAGAACAATATAACCCTCTTTGAGTTAAGAGAATGGAAGATATTGTTAAATATGCATGAAAACTCATCAAATATAAATAAAACAATGAAAAAAAACCATGTTGAGCTCAAGTTTTAGTTAATATTAATTAATCATGAATAATAATAGTATTATAGTTATCTAATACGGAATGCATAATTAAATACAAATAAATAATAACATAGATACAACGAACAAATAGATAAATAAATAAATGAAAAATTAGTAAGCATGAATAAGAATAATATTAATAAGTAAATATATCAATAATTATATTAAACAATCACATAACCATTCATTATATACGACAAACATATAAATAAAAAGAAATAAACAATAATGAATAAATAAATAAATAAAAACACTCGTAATATCAAAATATGCTAAATAACGTGAATATACATCTAAATTAATGTAGGAATTTTTAAATTACCGAAAACAGGCTAAAAATGAGCTGAATTGGGTTAACTCAATTGAATCAAACCAGGTTGGCCGAGCTAACTCAGTCTAGGTCAGATAAACTGGTGCGCTAGGTCGGCTGGGGTGGTCTAAACTGCCGGATGTGGACATGACAGAGGCAAGTATGCGGACTTGAATGAGTGAACAAGACGCGGGCTGGCGGACGTGAATGCGGGCAAACGGGTCTGACGGGCAGGCAATGCCTGTGGCCAGAAAATGTTGATGGCGGCAAGGCAAGGGTCGCTACTGGTCGGGATTGATAACCCAGGGGACGAGGAACATAGTGGTGGTGACGATCGGCAGAGTCTAGCTATCGGCTGGCCGAAAAATGGCTAGAAAGGGTGCAGAATCACCGTCGCATGCGGCGACATTGCCGGCTGCAATCATGGCCACGGTAGTGGTAATGGGTGGTCTCAAATAAAGATCTCGGTGAGATGAACCTATATGGGCAGTTGGCCCCACTATAGGCGGCTCGCTGGCGCCAAAAAATAGTTCAAAAGGTAGCAACGGCGGTGGAAACTAGCGGTAAAAATGTCATCTCCAGCAGCGCCGGTCCTGGAGATGGGTATAGATCGAAAGTCTGTCGTGAAGTAGTTATGAGGGTGCTAGTCCGCTGGCCGGGGGAGGGCCAAAGACTCACCGACGGCAAACCAAAGTGGCGGTGGCTCTAGCGGTGGAAATCATCAAAAATCATGGGAAACTCCCTGAAGAATAACTCAGTGAAGTTACTGCTAATGTGTATGGTCATGATCTTCCCACGCAGCAAGATCTGAATGTCCAACATCTCGTAAACCTAGTGAGGCCCACCTATGGGTGTATGCAATATATATATATATATATATACACACACACACACACACAAAGTTCGGATCAAGACCGTTCAAAGTCAAAATAGAATCGAGTCTTAAAAGTGACTATATAGGCGGGAATTGAGGCAAGAAAGCTAAATATGCCTCAAAACCCTAAACTCTATAGGGTGAAAGTTTCCAACTCAATCAAGCTAGGCCTATAGGGGCAATCAGGTAGTCTGAAATCCCTAAGATGCATGTAAATGAGATACCCTAAAAATCCCAAATAGATACTAAATGTTGCAATGGTCTAGATCCATGCTTAAAACCCTGGCTAACCCATAAAAAAATCTGTATACCTCGCATATACACTTATAACTCATGCTCTGTTGTAGCATAACTGAAGCTACAATCTACATGTAGGGAATGCTCAACCTCCATAACATATTCATACGACTATCTGGTCTTATACTCATGGTCTAGAAACTAGTCTAACTCAAGTTAACTCAAACTGATTAGAGACCGACCAAAATTGGGCAAAACTACATATAGATAAAACCCTAACCCAAAACTGAGGTTTTACAAACTACTTGCAGCCCTATTTGTAAAACCCACGATTCGAGTTAGGGTTTTATATTCAGAACCGGTCGGGTCGACCGTTATTTTTCGAGTTGAGTCAGTTTCAGGACACGTGTACCGAGCCGACGCCGGTCGCGTGTATGAGCTATGAGGGTCATGCGTACCCAAGTATATGATGATAACGTCATGAACACAGCAGAACAGAATGAGTTATCAGAATATATGAGAGTATGCCAATCATTTTTATTATTATTTTTATATATAGTGGATCGTAGAATTAGTTTTAGGTCGTTTACCGCGTTAGGACGCGTTACGGGCATTTTGGGTGGGTTGATAGTTCTAGAGCATATCATTATGATTTTTGTGTGTTGTTTGATTTTATGGGATTTTTCCCAAATTTTTGTGGAATTTTTTTACGACTTAAATATTATTTTGACTCGAGTCGGAGACGAGTCAAGTAATATTTACGACTTTGCCACCACACACCCCCGACCTCCCGTTTCTTCTTCCCCAAACCTTGCCGCGCGCCGCCGCTGCGCATGCCGCCGCCGCTGTCGTGGACGCCCGCCCGGCCGCCGATCGTCGCCCCCTAGCTCCGCCACGGCGTTGCCGTGCCGCCCCGACCAGGCCCGGCCACCATCAGGCCGCCGCGACGTGAGGAAGCCACGCCAGTGACGCGACGCAAGGAAGCGCCTACATTGCGGTTCGCGTCGCCGATTCCGCCGCCGGCGACCAGCGCCGCCACGATCAGTCGGTCGCCTCAGCACCTTCGACCCCCAGCGACCTTTCCCGACCGGAACGGAGGCCATCGCCGCCGTGGCCGGCCGGATCTAGCGACCCATCGCCGCCGGCCTCTGTTTTAAGCATTTTTCGGCGAGCCGCCACCTCCGTTGGCCGCGTCGACCTCGTAGATGAGTCGGGCTCGCCGAGCCGGTTCCGAGGGTACCCAACACGACCACTTTCCGGCCAGTAGACGCCATCGGCGATTGTCGCCGGAAAACCACCGGAAGCCGCCGGAAAACCGCCAGCAGCTGCCGGAAAACCGGAATTTCTGGAATTCGCCGGAATTCACCGGATCTTCCGCGGGGCTCACCCAGTCGAGCCCGATCGAACGTCGGACGCCGAGGAGCGCCGAATTCGAGCTCCGAGACACGCGACGGAACCCTAGCCGTCGCCGATTGCCGACGACGTGAGGTATAATTACCTCCAATTTGATTATTTAAAATTAATGATTGTTAGCACAGTATGATAGGATTGATTGATTGGCATGATAAAAGTTCGAGCATGAAAGAAGTAATGATATGCATGATTTGAATGGATGAATGTAGGTGATCTAATGAGATAGATCGAGTCGGATCATGATAATGGATCACGACATAAGTTAGAAAAACATAATAAAATTGGTATGAATAGGATGAGTTAGGATTACTTATATTTATGATTATTTGATTGTTGTTGATTGTGTGAGTGTGTTGATCATTGAATTTGATGCATCATTTAGTTAGCGGGCGTTAGTATTTAGTTTTGATGTGTAGGTACGGAGTAGGAGCTCGCCGCCTAGGCGCGATGACACGCTTGGAGCTTCTACCAGGTCCGTTTAGGACTCGTCTCTGATTTACTCTTTTCTATTGTATGTTTGTTTTATTGTCTGCAGGACGGGTTAAGTGGCGTTTTATCGGATCCCACTTAACTCGGGCCATTTAACCGAACATTTTCCGGATTAATAACCCCTCGAGGATGAGATCCCTCGAGGTTGATTTTGAAAACAAGATCCACCACAAGTTGCCTTCGGGCCTATTATATAAATCCCTACCCAAGCCTATATATATATGTAGTTTTCGCGTTTCTAGTGAGACGAGAGATGGAGAAATCGACTGCACGTACCATGCAGAGGATGCCGTGACAGTCAAAGCGGGCTCTGGATTAGTGCCAGCGGACTGTTCCATTCCCGAGGGATCCTGACAACTCCGCGTTTGAGTTCCTCACACCCGGAGAACGTGGAGGTTTACGGGTACTGTTTAGTACAGCGCATGTCCGGACTTGTGGTTCAAAGGGTACTAAAGGCGACTGCCTGAGAGTACTCGGCCTTCGTGCTCAAGGCCAGGAGATATATGGAGGTAAGGAGAGGGCTTAGGATAAAGTTTCACGAGAAGTACTGAAAAAGAAGTGCTGAGAGTAGCACAGTACCAGCAGCAGATCAGTAAGTTCGGGATGCTACCGGGTCTGCAGCCCAGTGGCTCCTCAGTAGTGCCCTTCAGAGTGTTCACGTGGAGTATATGTTGTTTTCTGTTCATATGAGAGTTTGCTCTCATAGCCAGTTTGTTATAGATATTTTCTTTTCGGACCAGTAACGCTTGTTACTGACGTTTTTCTTATATATATGTAGGTAATAAGCACGAGATGGATGTGCCGGCCGGGACGGAGGAGCAATAAGGTCTTCTGCACACACACATTGGGTGATTGAATGTTTCATGTTTTGTTTATGATGTTATTTAATAAACATGCTATGATTAAATGTTTGAGGCATGATAATGATATGAAATGAAATGATCACAGTAGCGCAGCAAAAGTATGATGGGTTAGGACCCAAGTTCCAGAATGAGCTTATAGTATATCAGATTGTGTGTAATGAAATTGTTGATATATGCTTATATACCTGTATATATTATTTTGACAGGGTGGACCCTAATTGCACTTTTAGGGGAGACCCTGTCTATTTTATTTCAGAATTTTGATCGTAACTGTATTGGTGTGTATTTTGAATTGCTTGTCATTCATGTAGTACCATGTTAGGATTTTGCATATTTATTCATTCATGATGGATCGTATCTTCATCTTAAGACGCCGAGATTGGATCCACATGAGTTAGGTTCGGGTTAGCCGACCTAACCGGGGCCTGTAACATGCCAGTTCGGTTCACGAGCGTGAACCGGATTTGGGGTGTTACACTATTCCTATTTACTGATAATCATATAGAATCTAACAACTTTGCCCCCTCTTTTACTTTGCAATATTTCATATTTTAGTTAGCACTATACATCAATAAATGTTTATGAGTCATACTAATATAGACATATCTTTAGTAGTCGTATTAGTACATAAATGAAGTACAATGAAGGGTAAAATAGTCAACTTCTCAGATTCCTATTTAGTCACGGACAATACAATTCTTTCCCTTGTTCATAACATTCACTAGTCGAGAATAGATCCAATAAAATGGTGACAATAAAACCATTTGTGACACCTAATCTCGTCACTGTAATTGACAACAAAAATATGGGCGGATACAACTTAATTCAAAATTGAATTTGCTTCATGATTGACACACTAGATAATGATTGTGTATGGGTTCGAATCTGATTTCTTGTTGTCCAAATAACATCAAATAAGATCAGTATATTGGTGACCTTATTGTTGAAGCAAGGGGCATATGATTTGAATTAGCTAAAATCTATTCTTGATGGACAAAGTTGGGTCATCCACTAGAACTAGGGTTGTAAATAGCTTGATTACGGTTTGGTCGATACCATTAACTATAACTGTTAACAGTTTACCATATTATTAACTATAACCAAACCATTAACTGAATTCACGAGGTTCTACTGTGACTGAATTTTAACCAATTTGTATTCGGTTAAACGGTCAAAACTTGATTAATTTTTTACTTTTACATTACACATCTACCAATTAAGTATACTTATTCTTATGATGATGTTGAATTTAACCCACATAATATAGAGGTCATGATTACTTGTTCCACATACTCGTGAACAGAAATTAAATACACAAACACAAGACATCATCGAATGTCAAGGTATTATACCCTAACACTTGGTCTTCACATGAGCTCTTCATGCGATATGAACTGTAAGCTCCTCATACCCACGTTTCTCAGCACATACATGTAGCTACAACCAAATAAGTTCAACATACCTGGTATGCTTCCCGTCATGTTCTGGGACTTTTAAGCTTATGCACCTTGCATATGATTATTAGAGTGCCCCAAAGTTAATAGCCTGCGCAATGATATTAATAAAATATTCTAATACACAAATCATACTAAACACATCCTCATACAACGTAATAAGGTTTAGGGCACCATTCCAAATCATGCTACAACACAAAGTTCCATAGTCCCCAATAACACATAAATCTCAAATACATAAAATTTTTTCCCCAAAATAAATAAGTCATACACTACATGCATACATATGGTACCATCCCCACCATGAGTATCTCGATTTATCCACCTACGTCGACGACTGACATGCATACTAAATGGGTCAGGATATCATAAAAACTTTAGAAACCTCATAAGGAGGTAAGCAAGGATAACATACTTCGAAAAGCCTATTAGCATACACGACAAAAATCATAATCATATAAGAAGCTTACACCATCACATCCTCCATATATTACCCATCACGGTACTCAAGTGGCTCATAACCAAAATACCATAAATTTCGACAATGTGTTGCGTTAAGTAGTAGCCTTATATATTGCACTACTTAAAGGTTTAAAGGAGTAATAGTACAATCTACATTTTTTCATATCACTCACTCTATTATTGATGAAATCATTAAAATTTTGCACTACTTTAAGGCTTATATAATAAGTTTCTTAATCTTGATTTTAAAAACTAACAAAGCATCTCATCCTTATAGCTTTATTAAGCTACAGAAAACTCTGTTAAATGACTCGACATCAAAGGGATCTGGTAAAACACCGCCAACAATGTATTATGTCTAAAACATTATTAAAATTCGACACTCAGGAAGTCAATCAAAGGGGAAGCAAAAGAGAGACCTACAAACTTGGGTGAGTTAAGCTCTTTGTCCTAATACATTCACAACTCAATAAAAACTTAATTAACCTACTTAGTTGTTTGATGAAGGAATTAGGTAACCTTAATTAGGGTTTATTGTTGCAAGTACCCTTAATAAAATATCTCATACTCAGGTATTAATCGAACAAACTTAATCGAACAATTTTTGGAAGGACCAAACGATATTCAAATTGACTGAAATTTGGACCAATAGGCCCTAACATTCTAAAATTTAATCAAAAAATCACCAAGTGTTGGCCTATGGGCTAACATGGTAAATGAGGCCCACTAATGCTGGCCTGAGGTGCTCGGAACAGTGTTCCTAGGCCGCGTACCAGTTTTACTAAGCGTCATTCATGGATTTGGAGACTCTGAATGGGCCTAGGTTAGTA
>JAURVB010015115.1:0-13877 GCA_033002965.1 Piper betle
GAATCGAGTAGATTAGCGAACGGTTCGGTCGCCGGTGACATTTCCGGGTCGGTTCACGGGTGAGCCGAAACGGGGTGTTACACCCTGCCCGGCTTCACCCCACCGGGCCCCCTCGCCCCCGTCCCCCCTCCTTACACCTCTGCGCCCGCCCCGTTGACGGCGAGGTTCGTGTCCACAGTGTCGTCAGCCGGCCACCCGTCAGACGCGAGGTTGCGAGGGCAGAGGCGAGGTCGGAAGCCCGGTCCAGACCTGAGGTCGGAGGCGAAGAAGTACGGCGACAGAGGGCAGAAGCGCGGCGGAGGGCCGGAGACGACAGGAGTTTAGGTTTTTAAAATCAAAATTCCAATTTTACCTATGCTTAAATAATTTAATAAATATCATACCTAGGGTATTTTAGTCATTTATCCAAAAACCGATTTTTCCTGATTTACCCCTATTCCGAATCGGATTTAAATCAGTCGGAATCAGGGTAAATCGGCCGAGTTAGACGCCGATTTGAGGCCGACCAATTAGGCCCCAAAATTTGATCAGCACGCTGCTAATTCGTGCAACTGTGGTTTTATGTTGTCCGGTCTCCCTTAAACATGCGAGAATATGAAATATAAACTGTCTGATTAAAAGGACTAGATTTTAGACGCCCACGTGGACTTGGCCGGCGATGGCCATATCCGATAGTGGCATTATTTTTTTTCTTTTTATCAAATCTGGTCGGTCAACTCCATATATAGAACTTGGGGCAGGAACATGTTCCTAACTTGGCTCTCGAAAACTTTACCATTTTATTATTATTGTTGTTGTTATAATTAGTTATACATAAACTCTAAATTTGATACGGGCAAAGGCTAACTCTAATTAATGAGTGCAAAACTAAAAAATTTAACATATTTTTTATTTTTTATATTTTGCTTTCTTAAGCTTGAATCTCCCACTAGCGCTTATTTATTTATAAAATCTTATATTTTTTGTTGAAAATTTATCCTTTATGACTAGACCTGACTAATGAATTTACGGGTAGGGGGTATTCATGTTCGATTTTATTTTATTATTTTATTGACCAAACTAAATTAAAATATATATTATTAAACTATTTTCACTGCTTAAGAATTTAGTAAAATATTGGTAAAATTTATTGAGTTGATTTTTTAATTTAAAATAGCAATGTTAAAAGGCTTTATCATTGTGGTTTTACCGACTTATACAAATTAGTTAATAATTTTACTTAAAATCATATAAATGTGACTTTCTTCTTGTGAAAGCCTATTAATATTTAATTTAACTAGGTTGAAAAAACATTGTTAAAATATTACTTAATGTTAAGATACAATACAAATTTACTATTTGTATTTGCTCATCTTTAAATTGTGTGAAAGGGTGAAAAACAGTCACAGTCAGTTCTTCAGAAATTGATTAATAATTTGATTTCAAATAATGATGATTGGAAATTGTTGCAGGTTAAATGAATACTACTATTAAGTCTTAACTCCATTGCTTACAACACTACAGGAAGATAAAAAATTGGGCAGGCAACAAGGACTTGAAGTTAGAGATAGAGGGCATTTGTCACTAGGCAAGTGTAATTTTTCTGTGACCTCATTTTAGGATAAGAAAAGGTTTATTTGGGGGACAAAGGAAAATTTTAATATTATGAATAAAAAAAAGCTAATATTTTTCTAACAAGAACAAAGTGTTTTTTGAACACATGATGTACTATGATGTACACACATGACAACTTTTAATAATTTTTTTCCTTCTATGAGATGTAGCATATAAACACCACATTATTTTTGTAACATCACATTTCTTAACACACATAACGAGCAGAAAGCAAAATTTAATAACAAATACAACAATTTGCAAGAAAAGGGCTCGTTACAAAGAATTTCCAAAATAAGAGGAACATGATTTCTATTTAGGGGTGCAGGGGTGCAAGTACCGTGGTTACAATATCGTCCAAGATATTTATTATTACTATTTATTAATAATATTTTTATTTCAAAAATAAATAATATGGTAAATTGGTAAAACATTCCGCTGCTACCGTTTTAAGATAAAAACGATGTGGTTAAAATTTAACAACTTTTTTTACCAAAATTTTAATCGATTAAAAAAATACTTAGCCATTTTATTTCAATATAATTCAAAACTGTCAGTAAAATGGTAAACTAACTAACTATGTGACACCCACGATCTTGGCTTACTTAAGAACCAAATTAGAAATATTACAATTGAGTCAGGTCATATCTAAAGTTACTAGTCTCTATGACTCGAGCAATAATATAGAACAATAATACCCTCTTTGAGTCAAGAGAATGGAAGATATTATTAAATATGCATAAAAACTCATCAAATATAAATAAAAGAATGAAAAGAAAACCATGTTGAGCTAAAGTATATGTAGCATTTATCTGTCATCTTACCAAAGCTGACTCAAGATCACATGACTTAAATATATAATATGAAAAATGTCAGTAACACTTTATCAGTAACAAGTGTTACTGGTCTAGAAATTACTAATAGTCAAACTGACACATGAGCGTTGACTCTCCTCTTAAATGCAATCATTTATATACTTCTTCATAGAATCTCTCATAAGGGCGCTAATTAGAAGTCGTCAGCCATGACTCGACAACATCTCATTCTTACTCGTCTCATGCCTCGACAACTTTAAAACATTCCCTTGAGTGGGAAAAATAATTTCTTTCCCCTTTACATTTAGCCGTCTACATCCTTTGTATCACTCCTGGCCCTAATCACAATGGCCGAGTCCCTACATCCTTTGCATAACTCCTGGCCCTAATCACAATGGTTGAGTACTCTCAGGCATGCGCATTCAGTACCCCTTGATATCACAAGTCTATACATGTGTGTTGCATTCCAGTACTTGTAATACTCCACACTTCTCCAAGTTTAAAGAACTCAAAGGTGGAGTTATTAGGATCTCTCGGGAATAGAACGGTCCGCTCACCGATCCAGAGCCCACTTTGATTGGCACACTCCTACTAACGTAGCGCGGTTGTCAACTTTCCCACTGGAAAACTCGAGAAAAGTATGTGTGCATATGCCTAGGTAGGGATTATAATATAAGGCCCGAAGGCTTCGTGTTCTGGATCTAAGTTTTCAAAAACAAACTCGAGGGATCCCACTCTTGAGGGTTATTAATCTCAGAAGTAAAATATGTCTAAATGTCTAAACAACCACTTAATACGTCCTGCGATCTAGAAATCAAATCAACAATAGACTATAACAATAAAAAAATTGAGAAGAGTTCTAATGGATCTGTGGTCCACGCTCCAAGCGTGACGTCTCATTTATGGCGAGCTCGAACTCCGAAACCTACATCAAAACCCAGTGCTAAGTAAAACACTAACATCTCTCTATGATGCATATTCATAGTGTGTGCTCACATCATCAATACATCCTAATAAAGAATACCGTACTAAATAAACCTATAACTAAACATTCAGCACACAATCAAAATTTTATAAAGAAAAAAAACAAATAAACAAATAATAAATTCATAAATAAATACAGTCATCAATAAATAGATAAATAATAAGTACGTAAAAAATATTAATACTCTAATCATAAAATAATAATATCATTATACTATATAAATACACGGCTAAACACAAGTAAATATCACATATACTAATGTTAATAAACATATAAATAAATGAATAGATAAATACATAATTATTCAATAAATAAATAAATAAATAGTTAATATTAATTAATCATGAATAATAATAGTATCATAGTTATCTAATATGGAATACATAATTAAATACAAATAAATAATAACAGAGATGCAACTAACAAATAGATAAATAAATAAATAAAAATTAGTAAGCATGAATAAGATTAATATTAATGAGTAAATATATCAATAATTATATTAAACAATCACATAACCATTCATCATATACGACAAATATATAAATAAAAGAAATAAATAATAATAAATAAATAAATAAATAAAAATACTTGTAATATCAAAATATGCTAAATAATGTGAATATACATCAAAACTAATATAGGAATTCTCAAATTATAAAAAATGGGCTAAAAATGAGTTGGACTGGGTTAACTTATTGAATCAAACCAGGTTGGCCAAGCTAACTCAGTCTGGGTCAGATAAACTGGTGAGCTAGGTCGGCTGGGCTGGTCTGAACTGTTGGATGCGGACATGACATAGGCAAGTAGGCAGACTCGAACGACTGAACAAGACGCAAGCTGGCGACGTGAACGCAAGCAAACGGGTATGACGGGTAGGCGGTGCCTGTGGCCAGCAAATGCTGATGGCGACGAGGCAAGGGTCACTACTAGTCAGGATTGATAGCCCAGGCGACGAGGAGCATGGTGGTGGTGGCGATCGGCAGAGTCTAGCTGTCGGCTGGCCGAAAAATGGCCAGAAAGGGGGCAGAATCGCCACCGCATGCGGTAACATTTCGGGCGGCAATCGTGGCCATGGTAGTTGGTTATGGGTGGTCTCAAAATGAAGATCTCGGCGAAATGAACCTATCTGGGCAGTTGGCCCCACTATAGGCGACTCGTTGGCACCAAAAAACTGCTCAAAAGGTAGTAGCGAAAAGATGAGGAGAGTCTTAGCGGACATGTGGTCCGACCTCCAAGCATGACATCTCATCTATGGTGACCTCGGACTCCGAAACCTACATTGAAACCCACTAATAAGTAAAATATTTACATCTCTATACGATACATGCTCTTGGTGTGTATTTACATCATCAATACATTATAATAAAGAAAATAATCCTAAACAAACCTACAACTAAACATCCATCACACAAATTGAGCCATAATAAAGAAAATTACTAATAAACAAATAATAAATAAATAAACTCATTGGTAGATAGATAAATAATAAATATGTAAAAAAAACAATACTATAATTATAAAATAATAATATAATTATACTATATAAATACATGGGTAAACATAACTAAATATCACATACACTCATGTTAGTAAACATATAAAATATTAAATAAATACATAATCATTTAATTAATAAATAAATATATAAACAAATAGTCAATATTAATTACTCATTAATAATAATAATATCATAGTTATCCAATACAAGAATACATAATTAAATACAAATTCATAATAGCATACACACAACGAACAAATTATATATATATATATATATATATATATATATATATATATATATATATATGGGTAAAATGTTGTTGTACTGCAGTGTGCTTCCAGCCGTTGGATTATATCCAACGGCTGGAAAATAACCCACCAAAGCCCCTCTCCTCCAGTGACGCCGGCGATCACCCCTCAGCTCGGCAATACTTCCCGCGCATCACACGGCACACCGCGACGACGACGCACCCCTCAGCTGGTCGGAGGATTACTGCGCCGGCGAAAGAGGACAATCGGCAGAGTACAACGCGGGTGAAAGAAGCGACGACGGGAGGCGGGAGCGCAGCGCAGAACCTATGTTTTGCTTCCTCTGTTTCTCCACCAGCGCAGCGCAGCACGGCCGGCGGGAGCGTTGGCTTGGGAGTCGGAGAGGAGGTGGTCGCCGACGATTACAACCCGCGCGAAAGAAGCGACGATGACGAGCAGTACAAAAGGTGGTGCTTTGCGGAGGCGACGGCGGCGGCGAGGTCACTGGCGGTCGTGGGTGGAGCGGCAAAAACAGAGGAGAAACAGGGGAGGTCGGGGAGCTCAATGGCAATTTCGTAATTAACACTTGACTCGCTCCCGACTTGAGTTAATATTATAAAATATATCCCAAAAAATACAAAAAATATAGTAAAATACGATAAAATAAAATAATCAAGTTCTAATAGATTATTTTATTTTATGGTATTTTAATCTATTTTTTCATATTTTTTGAGATATATTTCGTAATATTGATCGAGTTGAGTCAGGCTTTTATTTTAAAACTACTCCTCTTGAAAAATATGAAAAAATAGGGTAAAATACCATAAAATAAAATAATCCATTATAATTTGATTATTTTATTTTTTGGAATTTTCCTGAATTTTTTTACATTTTTAGGGAATTATTTCGTAATATTGACTCTAGTCTGGACCGAGTCAAGTTTTTATTACAAAACTACCCCTGCCCATTTCCTTCCCAACTTGTGTCAATATCACGAAATAAATCTAGAAAAAAATGAAAAAATAGATAAAAATACCATAAGATAAAATAATCAATTAGAACTCAATTATTTTATTTTATGGTATTTTATTATATTTTTTATATTTTTCGGGATATATTTCGCAATATTAACTAGAGTCGAGAGCGAGTCAAATTTTTATTACGAAATTACCCCTGCCAATTTCCTCCTCCCTCCTTTATTTTGCCGGCGACTCTATTTTTCCACCCTTTGCCGTGCCACCCAATCGCTAGTGACCTCGCCGCCGGCCGCTCGCTGGCGACTTCGAGAGCAAGTCGTAAAATATTGACCGTGAGCGAGTCAAGTTTCTTTTACAAACTTATTTTATATATATATTTTTAAATTTATTTCGTAATATTGACTCAGGTCGCAAGCGAGTCAAGTTTTTATTACGAAATTATTTTATAAATTTAGATCGTAAAATTATTTTATAAATTTTATAAATTTAGATCGTAATATTGACTGCAGTACAGCTACCGGTCGCCCGCTAGCGACCTCGAGAGCGAGTCACACTTTTATTATAAAATTATTATATATATATATATATATTAATTTATTTTATAACAGTGGCTTGAATCTAGAGCGGGTTAATTTTTTATAATAAAAATTTGACTCGGTCCCGACTCGAGTCAATATTACAAAATAAATGCCGAAAATATAAAAAAATACAGGAAAATATCATAAAATAAAATAATCAAATTATAATGAATTATTTTATTTTATAGTATGTTACCCTATTTTGTTCATATTTTAAAATAAAAACTTGACTCGGTCCCGACTCGAGTTAATATTACGAAATAAATCCTAAAAATTTTAAAAAAAGTATAGGAAAATACCCTAAAATAAAATAATCTAATTCTAATAGATTATTTTATTTTATGGTTTTTAATTCTATTTTTTTCATATTTTTTGAGAGGGGTAGTTTGGTAATAAAAACTTGACTCGGTCCTAACTTGTGTCAATATTACGAAATAAATCCCAAAAAATATAAAAAATACAGAAAAATATCATAAAATAAAATAATTGAATTATAATGGATTATTATATTTTATGGTATTTTATTTTATTTTTATATTTTTTAGGATATATTTCGTAATATTGACTCGAGTCGGGACCGAGTCAATTTTTTATTACGAAACTACCCCTGCCTTTTCCTCTTCCCTCCCCTGTTTCGCCGGCGACCCTATTTTTCCACCGAGCCAGCCGATCGCCGGCCGCCCACTGCCGGCCAACGATGCCACCGGCCAACGACGCCCCTCCCTTCTTGATTCCTTCCCGGGTGACCCAAGGCGGGCAGGACAAGTGGCGCGGCATGGGGGGGGCGGCCGGGACGTGGAGGGCGCGGCGGGAGGGGACGTGGAGGACGCCGGACTTGACGACGGTGGCGAGGCGGTGACAGCACTGGTCGGAGCGGCGCGGCGGCGGTGGGGCGGAGCGGCGCGGCAAAAACAATTTTTTTTTTTTGGAAGGGTGAGGGGGGAATGTCCAGCCGTTGGATAAAATCCAACGGCTGGAACACTGCAGCACAGCCAAGATGGTTGTGCTGCAGTACAGCCTCCCCTCCTCCTCATATATATATATATATATATATATATATACACACACACACACACAATTTAGTAAATATGAATAAGATTAATATTAATAAGTAAATATATTATTAATAATAATAAATAATCACATAAATATTTATCATGCACGACAAACATATCAATGAAAAGAAATAAACAATAATGAATAAATAAATAGATAAATAAATAAATAAAAATATTTATAATGTCAAAATATGCTAAATAGTGTGAATATACATCTAAACTAATGTAGAAAATGGGGGGGGTGTTCTCGAATTAATGAAATTGGCCGAAAATGGTGAATCGAGTCTATTGGGCTAAACGAAACCGAATCGGGCAAGTGAACTCTGTCTCAGTTAATTGGAAAATGGGTTGGGTTGGTTGGGTGGACACGAGCATGGATGCGGGCAGGCAGGCAAGTTGGCGGGTAAGTGAATAAGTCTCGGGATGTGGACGCAGATGCAAATGTGGGCAAATTGGCCGGCAGTGATTGTCGCCAAAAATAGTCAACGGTGGCATGGTGGAGGCCACCGCCGGTCAAGTAATCGACAAAGGACAATGAGGCGGTGGTGATCGGCAAGGACCAGCCGGCTATTGGCCATAAAATGTCCCGCTTTTATTTAAAAAAATAGGAGATTTATCCAATCAAAATATAATAAAAAAATAAATTAAGTTATTATAATATATCATTCAATTAAAATTTATCCATAAAATAAGAATTTATCATCTCCTCATTCAATTACAGTTTATATATATCATTCAATTAAAATTTATCTATGAAATTAGAATTTATCATTTCCTCATTCAATTACAATGTATCAGAATTTATCTGTAATATTGATCACTTGTGGCGCAAGGCCACATATCACATTGTATGTACAAGTTTTCAAGGCTTCTATGTTTGATGTTGTATCTTGAGTAGTTTGTTTAAAGAGGGAAGAGAAGAATGTGGTTGGCAACTAAGGTGATATGTGTGTGTGTGTGTGTGTGGATGGAAAGCTCGAATCAAGAAAGTCTAAAGTCGAAACTGATTCGAGGCCTAAAAATAATTATATTGGTGGGAATCGAGGCAAGAGGGCAATATGGGCCTTGAAACCCTGAACTCAATCAAGTGAAATTTTAATACTCAAATCAAGCTAGGTGCACGGGGCAATCCGATAGTTCAAAACCCTAAGATACAAGTAAATGAGATACCCTAAAAATCCCATACTAAAAACTGCAACAGCCTACATCTAGCTATATAACCCTAGCTAACACATAAAAAAATTTGTTTACCGCGTGTATACACTGATAACTCATGTTTGTTATAGCATGACTGAAGCAATCATCTGCATGTTGGGCATACTCAAACTCCATAACATATAGTCAGAAAACTGGTCTGGCTCGAACTCACTCGAACGACTCAAAGCTAATCTGAATCGGGTAAAACTACAAGCAGGTAAGACCCTAACCATAAGTTGGGGTTTTACACATACTCAGCTTTTATAACGTGCTCTTACGGTCATATGGGCCCATAGTCATGGTCTGAAAGTTGGTTTGGCTAGAATCGGCTGACTTGAGACTAGCCCAAACCGGGAAGGGCAACAAACAAGTACAACCCTATCCAGAAGTTGGGGTTATACATTTATAGCCCAGGCAACGAGGTGCATGGTGGTGGTGTCGATCGGCAGAGTCTAGCTGTCGGCTGGCCGAAAAATGGCCAGAAAGGGGGCAGAATCGCCACCACATGCGGCGACATTTCGGGCGGCAATCGTGGCCATGGTAGTTGGTTATGGGTGGTCTCAAAATGAAGATCTCGGCGAGATAAACCTATCTGGGCAGTTGGCCCCACTATAGGTGACTCGTTGGCGCCAAAAACTGCTCAAAAGGTAGTAGCGGCGGTGGAAACTAGAAGTAAAAATGTCATCTTCAGCAGCGCCGGTCCTGGAGGTGAGTATAGATCGAAAGTCTTTCCCGAAGCGGTCTTGAGGGTGCTAGTCCGATTGCCGGGGGAGGGCCAAAGACTCGACGACAGCAAGCCAAAGTGGCGGTAACGCTAGGGGTGGAAATCATCAAAAATCATGGGAAACTCCCTGAAGAATAACTCAGTGAAGTTACTCTAACGTGGATGGCCATGATCTTGCCACGTGGCAAGATTTGAACGTCTGACATCTTGTAAACATAGTGAGGCCTACCTATGGGTGTATGTAATATATATATATATATATATATACATGAAAAGTTCGGATCGAGACCGTCCAAAATCAAAATTGAATCGAGTCTTAAAAGTAACTATATAGGTAGGAATCGAGGGAAAAGGTTAAATAGGCCTCAAAACCCTAAACTCTATCAGGTGAAAGTCTCCAACTCAATCAAGCTAGGCCTACAGGGGCAATCAGGTAGTCTGAACTCCGTAAGATGTATGTAAATAAGATACCCTGAAAATCCCAAACATATACTAAATGTTGCAATGGTCTAGATCTACGCTTAAAACCTTGGCTAACCCATAAAAAAATTTGTATACCTCGCATATACATTTATAACTCATGCTATGTTGTAGCATAGCTGAAGCTACAATCTACATGTAGGGTATGCTCAACTTTCATAACATATTCATACGACTATTTGGTCTCATACTCATGGTCTAGAAACTAGTGTAACTCGAGCTAACTTGAACCAATTAGAGAGTGGCCCAAATTGGGCAAAACTAAGTGCGGGCAAAACCTTAACCTGAAGCTGAGGTTTCACAAACTGCTTGCAACCCTATTCCTATTTACTGATAATCATATAGAATCTGACAACTTTGCCCCCTCTTTTACTTTGCAATATTTCATATTTCAGTTAGCACTATACATCAATAAATGTTTATGAGTCATACTAATACAGACATATCTTTAGTAGTCGTATTAGTACATAAATGAAGTACAATGAAGGGTAAAATAGTCAACTTCATCTGATTCCTATTTAGTCATGGACAGTACTATTCTTTCCTCTTGTTCGTAACATTCACTGGTCGAGAATAGATCCAATAAAATGATGACAATAAAACTATCCGTGACACCTAATCTCGTCACTGTAATTGACAACACAAATATGGCCGGATACAACTTAATTCGAAATTGAATTTGCTTCATGATTGACACACTAGATAATGATTGTGAATGGGTTCGAATCTGACTTCTTGTTGTCCAAATAACATCAAATAAGATCAGTATATCGGTGATCTTATCGTTGAAGCAAGGGGAATATGATTTGAATTAGCTAAAATCTATTCTTGATGGACAAATTTGGGTCATCCACCAGAACGAGGGTTGTAAATAGCTTGATTATAGTTTGGTCGATACCATTAACTATAACGGTTAACAGTTTACCATATAATTAACTATAACAAAACCATTAACTGAATTCACGAGGTTCTACTGTGACCGAATTTTAACCAATTTGTGTTCGGTTAAACAGTTAAAACTTGATTAATTTTTCACTTTTACATAACACATCTACCAATAGAAAAAATAAAAAAATCATAATCGTCAAAAATCGCTTCTCACACAAAATATATAATATTTTTAATATATAATATAAAGTAAATTAATATTATAATTACAAAAAAACATCAATAATTATGAGTTCCAAACATTGCAACAATTTTATGTGAAACATACTTTAAGTTAAAAAGTAGTCTATATATAAAATGATGTAATTATTCTGGGTGAAATCAGTTAAACGGTTATTGTAAAAGCTTGTACTATAATCATTTATATTTATAATCGGCTCGATTAAATTATCCAATTTTTTTACCATTTTCCAAAACAGTAAATACTTCTTTCACTATATTTGTGTTATTTAATTTGGTATTGTATACCTCATTTTTTGGTTTGAGGATGGTCAAAAGTGGGATGTTATAATTTGAAAAATTATTCTTTGGATTATTATCATACAAATTTTATGAAAGCGTATCTCAACCCTTAAGAAGGCTTAAGATAGATAACCTTACTAGGGTAATTACACATAATGCATGCTGATTATACCACGTAGGAAAGGCCTTAGCTTAAAAGTTCCTATATGAACACTCCAAACTAGTGAGAGAGGCAACACTTCTGCTATGACTAAGAGGCTAAGTCATAGTTCATTCCCACTTATAAACATGATCTTCTCCAAAGTGCAACGTAATAGGCTAAGTCATAGTTCATTCCCACTTATAAACATGATCTTCTCCTAGTAGGTATTAAATGTGGGACTAGGGACAAAATTCCTATACTTGGCCCGTTGCTAGCCCCATCCCACGACCTTTCTGGCCCGTGACCGGCAGCCTAGCCAACGTCCCTATTCCAACCCACCATCTAACACAGAACCAGGTTTGCTCTGATACCATTTGTAACGACCTGGCCCAAAGTGCAACGTAATGGGCTAAGTCATTTCTTTAAAATGGGTACCCTGAAAGTTAAAGATCTATAGTCCATTCCTACTTATAAACAGGATCTTCTCCCAGTAGGTATTAGATGTGGGACTAAGTTGAGGGATCTCACAGAGGGTGACTTTACAATGTACATTATCACTCTGAACTACAAAAGAGGTGTGCCCCACTATCTTAAGAGGTTGAGTTTTAAAGATGTGGATGTATGATTTGATTCTTATTCTTAATTACAACCTTGAACTTAAGTATACTTATTCTTATGATGAAGTTGAATTTAACCCACGTAATATAGAGGTCATGATTACATGTTCCACATACTCGTGAATAGAAATTAAATACACAAACACAAGATATCATCAAATGTCAGGGTAATATACCCTAACACTTGGTCTTCACATGAACTCTTCATGCGGTATGAATTGTAAGCTCCTCATACCCACCTTTCTCAACACATACATATAGCTGCAACTAAATAAGTTTAACACACCTGGTATGTTTTCCGTCATGTTCTGGGACTTTTAAGCTTATGCACCCTACACACGATTATTAGAGTGCCCCAAAGTTGATAGTTCTGCACAATGGTATTAATAAAATATACTAATACACAAATCATACTAAACACATCCTCATACAATATAATAAGGTTTAGGGCACCATTCCAAATCATGCTATAATACAAAGTTCCATAGTCCCCAATAACAAATAAATCTCAAATAAATTAAATTTTTTCCCCAAAATACATAAGTCATACACTACATGCATACATATGGTACCATCCGCACCATGAGTATCTCGATCTGCCCGCCTACGTTGACCACTGACATGCACACTCACCTGCTTAAATATAGGAAAACTGTCAGCAATAGAACAAGTTGATTACCGGTCTGAAAATAACTATTAAAACATCAATACTGGTAAATGGGTCAGGATATCATAAAAACTTTAGAAACCTCATATGGAGGTAAACAAGGATAACATACTTTGAAAGGCCTATTAGCGTATATGACAAAAATCATAATCATATAAGAAGCTTACGCCCTCACATCCTCCATATATTACCCATCACGGTCCTCAAGTGGCTCATAACCAAAATACCACAAATTTGGACAATATGTTGCATTACGCAGTAGATTGTATATTGCGCGACTTCAAGGTTGAAAGGAGTAATAGTGCAATCTACATATTTTCGTACCACTCACTTTATTATTCATGAAATCCGTAAAATTTTATGTACTCAACATTAGATGGATTTGGCAAAACACCACCAATGGCGTACTATGTCTAAAACATGATTAAAATTCAACACTCAGGGAGTCAATCAAAGGTGAAGCAAAAGAGAGACCTCTAGACCTGGATGAGTTAAGCTCTTTATCCTACTACATGCACAACTCAGTAAAAACTTAATTAACCTACTTAGTTGTTTGATGAAGGAATTAGGTAACCTTAATAAGGGTTTAGTATTGTAAGTACCCTTAATAAAATATTTCATACTCAGGTATTAATTGAACAAACTTATCGAACGATTTTTGGACGGACCAAATGATGCCAAATTGACTGAAATTTGGACCAATAGGCCCCAACACTCTAAAATTTAATCAAAAAATCACTAAGTGTTGGCCTATGGGCCAACATGGTAAATGAGGCCCACTAATGTTGGCCTGAGGGGCTGGGAACACTGTTCCTAGGCCATGTACCTGTTTTACTAAGCGTCGTTCATGGGCTTGGAGACTCTAAATGGGCCTAGGTCAGT
>JAURVB010015117.1:0-31329 GCA_033002965.1 Piper betle
TTTATAGTTTATACAGCTAGCACTTTTTATGCACCAAGTGAAAATGATTGGTTCATTGAGAATTATGGAGGAGGACAAAGTAGATAAAAAGGTAAGCATGATAAGAATCAAACATAGAGAAACCGATAAAGAAAATAAGAACAAACACAAACAGAACCTAGTGTAATCTTGCTAAACATCCTTACGCAATGAGGGTTCAAATACACTGAGTAGTTAGGACCACTGTGTCCAGAAAAGGACTTCTTACATGAGAATGATGAGCCCAGTGGTTAGGAGCACAGTGTAAGCATTTCCAAGAAAACAAGGTATTCAAGTCAAGAAACATAAGCTGCATAACGTTTTTAGTACAAAAGATCAGCAATTTCATCATGTGTTGATATTGTCACACTTGCTAAGTTCTGCCATCAACACTTCCATAGATGGTCTCTGGCATGGAATTTCACTAGTGCATTGAGATCCAATCTTCACCAAAATCTCAGCTTCATTCTCGGAGAATTTACCGTGAAGGTTATCATCAATCAGCTCATCTACTTTGACACACTCCGCACTTGGTCGCAACCAGGAGCTAATCCTAGCTTTCCCACTCAGAATTTGGAGAATAACCACTCCGAATGTATAGATGTCACTCTTCTCCGTGAACCTACCGATAGTTGTATATTCCGGCGCTAAGTACCCCATGGCAGCACTAGATTTAATAGTAGAAAAGATGGCATCGTTGGTCAAGAGCTTGTGGAAACCAGAGTCTGAAAGCAACGGTTTGAAATGCTTATCCAAGAGGATCTTCTGAGCTGAGATGTTCTGATGAACAAGTGAAGGCCTGCTAGGGCTGCTGGCATGTAGATATCGAATAGCTGATTGAAGAACATCAGACATTAACAAAAAATTGTCTAAATTAATGTAACATATGAAATAACATTATAGATACCAGAAAAATAAAATACTTCCTCTTCCACCTTATCCCAAAAACAGGTCGGGGATATAGATCCTAATCTAGAATTTATGAAAGCAGAAATGGTAACTTTTTGAGAACCGGAAATGCACAAGCATTGACGAAGGAGAGAAATGAAGATTACTATACCTTTGGCGATGCCGTGAATGATTGATACTCTGGTAGACCAATTAAGAACTCTCCCACTTCCATCTCTAGAATCAAGATATTGCAGCAAACTTCCATTAACTACAAAATCATATACAAGAAAACACTCACCTCTAGCTTTAGAGCAGCAAAAACCCTTAAGCCTAACAAGGTTTTCGTGCTGCAATGAAATAAGGATCTTGAGCCCTTTCAGGAATTCCACCTCCTCTGATTTGCAACTGGTTTTGCTAAATCTTTTCACAACAACAAAAGAACCATCTCTCAGCATTCCTTTGTAAGTTGCTGCATGATTGCTCTTCCCCAACAAATTCACCTCAGAGAAGTACTGGGTTGCCGACTCCACCTCCTCGAGATTAAACCGGAGAGCTTGGAGAACCTCCTGAGATAACCCATTTCTATCATCCGCCAGTGGATCCCAACCATCCGAATACTCCACATTAGCAAGTGGCGAGCCACTCTTGCGGTAAACATCCTTTGGTTGGTCAGTGCTAAGCCGGCTATCAGTGTGCTCAGATGCACTTCCAATCTTTTGCTTCCTACGCCGATAACAAGAAAATGCAAACAGCCCACAAATTAACACTCCAACCAATAAAGCTATGATCCCAAGAGTGAGAGCCACAGCCGGAGATTTAGCAGAATTTGGGCAGTTGCTTTTCTCGCAATGCAGCTTAACATTTGCAGACTCCGGAATGGTTTTTGCATCAGCACCAAAGGGTTCAGGTTGGTTGGGATTGAGTTGATCAGATGGGTTACATTCTCTCAATGCTTTGAAGCCTACCCCACATAAGCCAGTGTTGTTTCCATATACAAATCCATGGTTCAGACGATTCAGAGCTTCATCCACAAAACAAGAATAGAAAATTATTCAGTGGCCAGAGCATTGTTCATGACTCACTCTGGTAACAATGTCATGTTCATAACTGAGTTGCAGTAAATCAGTAGACAGCATTCAATGCAAATTTCATACAGAGGAGAAAGAGGTAGTAAATATTGGTCGTACGAGTATCAGATCACCTCATAAATACAGCATCCTAGACAATAAAAATGAGTCCCCAAATTTGAATGGAAGCATGAGATCTGACCTCTGATTCACCCAAAAATTTAGCCATTTTCCATGACTATGCTCTTAAACAAGTGTTAAGATAAATATCATAAATAACCAGTTTTCAAACTTTTCTTTCAAAAATAAAAGTTTACAAAATTATAAAACATACAGCCATTTCTAAAACTTTTATATCAATTCTAACCAAATTCCATCATTTTTCATTCAATAACAAAAATACCCATAAAATTTATTTTTATTAATACTAAAATAGATAATGGATAAAAGTTATAATTTTTTCCTAATTATATATATAAAAATAAAACTAACTAATTAATGATAAAAAGACTCTAAAATTATATTATTGATGAGCTAAAAAGTAAAAATATTTTTTTATTGTATTTTGGATCATCAAAAATAAATTGAATACTGGACCATCAAAAATAAAATAAAAAAATATATTTTTGGGTGTTTAAAATTTGAATTTGAAATTGGTATATTTTATTAAAAATTTAAAAGTTATTTTATTTAATATATTTTTATTGTGAATAATTTTTTTAAAAAAATGAAATATCATCCATCGTATAAAATGTAAGAATTTGAAGTTAAATTAAAGATATTTATGTTAGTAAAACAAATATTATGAGTCAAATAATTTTAAAATATATAAATTGGTTAAACGTGAAATAAAAATTTAAAATATTAGTCATATACAATAAAAAGATTGAAACTTGACTTTAAGACATATTTTACCGGGCAACTATTCTAGACTTAAAAAGTGGGTTGTTTTTACTTCTCCAAACAGTTTGACCAAAATATTGTGGGCACCTCCAAAAATCTATCTTACCAGAGAAACAAATTAATGCAACCAATAAGCAAAATCTGAGAAACTCTACCAGGAGGGACATTGCCGGAGAGGGTGTTGTTGGTAACATCTAGGAATTCCAGGAGGGGTACATCAGCTAGTTTCTTAGGAATGGAGCCGAATAGCTGATTATAGCTCAAATCCATTCTTGTCAACATGCTCAAACTTCCAAGACTTGCTGGAACAGCCCCAGTTAACTGGTTAGATTGAAGTGCAAGAACACTTAGCTTCTGTAATTTTCCAAGTTGGGTAGGAATACTTCCGGACAGCCGGTTGTAAGATAGCTGCAAAACTGGGAACGGTAAACAAAGAGGAGATTAATGAGAAACCATAAGTGCATTTTGCCAACAGAAAAGAACCATTTTTCAAAAGTGAACGCTAATCTATAACTTCTCTAAATGCTTGTAAAAGATGTCATTTGAAGATTTTATGCGAAATTTGTAAAAGCAGGCCATCAAACTTAAAGAACTCGAACGAAACACTAAAAATATTCATAAAATATTCTAAGCAATCCGCAGCAAAATAGAAGGGCACCAGTAGAATAATGTTGAACACGAAAAAGAAATTGCTTAAGATTGATAAATGCGACAGAAAGCAAAGAAAAAAGTAGCCTCAAAGAGAGCAAAATGAAAACTAAAAATGTTTTTTTATATTTTTTAAAAATAAATATTTTTTAGAAAAGAAAAGCTTGATACGGATCAAGGCAGTAATGTTCATACGAAAAGATACGATTTTTACACTCCCAGGTACCTTGCAGAGAAACCATGCTCCCAATCTCCGCAGGAATCCCTCCAGAAAGGTTGTTCATGTTGAGATACAAATCACTGAGCTCAGTCAGCTCAGAAATCTCTTTGGGTATGTCACCACTGATGGAGTTATAATGCAGGTAGAGGCCAGACAGGGAGCTGAGCTGGGAAACGGCAGGAGACAAGCGGCCAGTGAGGCCCTTACCCTGTAGGGAGATGTTAGCCACCTTCCCATGCCGGTTGCAGGCCACACCTTCAAAGGACCCTCCACAGTGATCGCCATTGGCCGACCAGGAGGCAAGGAAGTGGCCATCTGGGTCGAGTGAGGACTTGATGGCAAGAAGAGCAATGAGCTCGCCATTGCCCAGAACAGGGCTTGGGGTGAAGGAGAAGAGCAGTGCAAGTGCTAGGGGGAGGAAGAAGACGAGAAGGGAAGCCATGAAGGCTTTGCTCCAAGCTTGTTCTACCCAACAAAGATAAATAAATGTGTATGGGTTGTGAAGAGTGAGTATCACACATCACATAATGAAGGCTTTGCTACTTCTTAGTTATATGCTCTTCTACTATTATCCGACAAGTGTTATAAGCAAAGTTTTTAATATTATATGAGGTATCACATTTTAGTATATTATACCCGATTTAAAAAATACACAAGGTAAATTGGATTGAATTAGTTTGAATTTGGTTCAATCAAATATTAAAAATATAAATAAAATATTTTATAAAACACTAAAATTTTATTTTATGCTCAATATTTAATTAAAAATCGGTTAAAATATTATAAATTTTTAAAAAATTACAATACTTTTAGTTGTTTATAAGATACAATCAACATTAAGATATATGTAATTGATAATATTTATTAATTATTGAATTTTTAAAATTACCATTGAACTGCCGTCGAGTCTTGTAACATATTATCACTTTTTTTAAAAAAAACTAGTTGTAAAAAAATTAAATTAAAATATAAACTGAAATCGAAAAGTAATGGATTAATTGTATACGTATCAGAAGGGTTGTTATTTGTGAAGATGACACAAGCAAGAGTCTGCCGTATCAGACATCTGATACGTACAGATCTTTAAAAATTTGGAACATATTACGTAACGGATTAATTATATACGTATATAATATTTTATTAAAATATTATATAAAATATTTCTTTAATACAATTTTTTAATGTAAACTTTAATAGCGATAAGTTAAATTTCATATAAATGATAAATAAAATAAAAATAACTATACATCTCACATCCAAAAGTAAAATTATTTTATAAATAAACATAATAATAATTAGATTTACATTATAATAATTATTTTGTTAAATTCATGATAATAAACATTATTTTTATTGTACTAAGATAATTAAAAAGCACTAATTATATCCAAGCAATATTAAAAGTAGCATTTTTTTGAAAAAAATTATTTTATGCTTTACAAAATTAAAAAGATATAGACATATAAATGATAAAAGAAATGTTAAGAGTGAAATAAAAAATAAAAAATAAAAAATAAATGAAAGAGGAATATTCATTTTTTTAATGTTTTACTATAAATTATAAAAAATGATAAAATCATAATATTTTCTTAGATATACGTGAAAAAAGTGTGTATCGGTCCTTATCGGTCGTATGGTATGCATATCATATCAACATTTTGTAAATCATATCGGTTGTATCGCAATACATAACAGCAGTCTATGGACACAAGACTCATTGGCATTCCAAGTCACTTAGCTCCACCCTTCCATTACACGACAAGGACAAAGTGTGTTATGTTTTTTATTTTCTTCAGTTCTTCTCCACAAGTATGAAAGTGTGTTATGTTATGTATTGATGTACATGGGGGATTGGTACTGGCCATTGGGAAGCGGGTTAGGAAGGAGGGAGAGAAGAGAGAAAGAGAGAGGAGGAAGGGTGGTGGGGAAGGGTGAAGGGCGGCTCCAGCTACTAGGCCAGGCTGGTCTGGCTCGGGCCCCGGGGGAGTAGAAAAAGAAGGCGTCCGTAGGGGAAGGGACAGATTACTTCATTTCTTTTTTGAATTCTCTAATTTTGGCGGGTCTTGGATTTTCTGGGCTTGGCCTGGCCTGTTCTGGCCCAACAGCTTGTTTGAGCCGGCAATGGACCGGCCGATCAAATTTCGGGTCGGTTCTGCCTAGTAGTTTTAAAACTTGTTTTTTTTAACTTATCAAATTCCCTGGTCTACGCCACTCCGTGACTGACCGTGTCAAATTCTGCGAATAACTTAATACCAATTAATTTTATAATTAATTTTTTTAGCCAAAGTATAAAATTTATAAAAGCATATTAATTTTGTTAAAAATTAGTTAAATCAATATTTTTAAGGAATGTAAATCATATATTTATCAATTTTAAACTTTAAAAGAATAATATAATATACATATATATTAATTTCATATAATTTTTTATTTACATAATTAAAATTTTAATATAAATGACTTGTTTGAAGTTGACTTCGACCGGCCTCTACTCTATGACATGCCGAATTAAATCTAAATTTTAATCTTTTAAACTATGGGCTCTAGCTGACTTTAAATTTGAGTTGGTTATGGTTTGGTTAATAATATTTATCATGACTATTTAATGTTTAAAAATTTTTATTATAATCGACCTATTAACTAATTTATAAGATTTTTCTATAATTGAGTTTTCACCGTCTTGTGGTTGGCTAAATGGTTAATATTTGATTAAATTTTTATGGCTTAATTTATTATAAACTAAAAATGTTAGGTAGATTTAAAAGTATAATTATTAAAAATAAATTTTCACTCACAAACTATAAAATATTTCAATTATATAAAATATGGTAATTTAGTATCACAAACTCAAGAATAGATAAATAAAAAAATCTAAATTGATAATTTCATCATAGAAAGATTTTAACTATTAAATATTTGAATACTAGAGTTGACGTGGAGAAGAGTTTATAGTTATATATAGAATTGACTAAATATTTTTTTATTAAATTGGCAAAATGATTATGGTAGAGTTTTTTTTCTGTATATATATATATATATATATATTTAAAGCCATTTTGATTAAATGTTTTCTTATACAATGAATAAATTTTTTATTATTTTTTTCGTATTTGATTGATAAATCGATCCGGATAAACTATTTATAGCCCTAGATGGATGTATCAACTAAAATTTGCAAATTTTTAGTTTGTTTTAGTTGGTGAAATTGTAAAATTCAAGGTTTTCATAACATAGTTTATTTTAATGGCCTCCCAATTATTGATGCTTAGAGAATAATGAATGAGTTAATGCTTATTAGTGCCCAGAGCAAAAAACAACAATTAAGGTTTTCAGAAATCATTAAATGTTTAGAGATTTAATACGTCATGTTATGGGTGTGATAAATGAATGCCACGTTGAATTGAATCACGAGGTCGTTTCCAAAAACAAACCATTTCGAATGATTGCGAATTAAAACATCGGTGACAACTGTCCGATTTTTAACAAGTGAAAGAGCGAGTGGGGGTGTGTGGTGTCAGTGAAAGTTTGGATTACGTCTAGCGTGTGAATACTAAATGAATAACGTGGTGAGTCGTGAATTGTAAATGCAGTAAAATATATTGTCAATTATTTTTAGAGCTTTGTATACACGAATGACACGCATAGTTTTTATAACCGGACTTCCGGTACTGGTAGTATGAGCTATCATACCACATTACATTCAACCGGGTTTTTTGCCCCGGTATTTTACAAAACTGGACCAAATACCAGACATTTATACCAGTTTTCGAATACCGGTTTCTAAAAATTAAATGAACTAGATCTCTTATAAGTTAATGGCATAGAGTAGGGGTGCTAAACGAACGAGCAAACCGAGCTTAACTTATATTCGAACTCGACTCAAATAGTTCGAAACTCGTTCGAACTCGACTCAAGATTGAACGAGCTTTGAACATACATGCTCGAGTTCGACTTGAATATCTTTTATATGTTTGAGTTCGAATACACTTGAACCGTTTAATTTTTCCGAGCTCGAGCTTAGCTCGTTCGTGAGCTCGAAAGCGGCTCGTTTAAAAGTTAAAAGTACGTGGATCGAACCGACAACCTTGAGGCCATTAACTAGAATACTTACCGTCTCAACAATCTCACTTCTTTGTTATTATATTGTGTATATATAAATAAATAAATAAATATAATATAATATAATATAAAGACCATATTATTATATTATTTTATCGAGTCGAGTTCGAGTCGAGTTCAAGTTATAACTGAGTCGAGTCGAGTCAAATACGGCCTTGCTCAAGCTCAGCTCATAAGATTCAAGTTCGAGTATTTAAATATCGAGTTTTTGAGTTGAGTCGAGTCGAGCTGAATACTAAATATTCACAAATTAACTCGTTCAATTAACAACCCTAGCATAGAGTGCATATTGAGTGCCTGCACATGCTTGTTTATGAGTATCGGTGGGTGTGGGTGGGGGTGGGGGGTTTAAAGTTCAGAGCGATGTTGGACTATTTGCTTCTATGTAGCTACACATTGAAATAGACAGTGACGGTGATACAAAAAATTATTGACACTGTGGGTGTCCTACATTAATTAGCTATGGACTTGTGGAATTTCAGTCATGCTCTGGTATGTCATTTTTTTAAATTCGCGTGCGCGAAAGAATGAATGTCACCATTTTCTCTATAAAAATACTTGGCAAAGATTTAAAAATAATTTAATCTCAATGAACTCACACTAATAATAGTTTTTGTTTTCGAATAAAGTAATAAATTGTGTAGTATAACACTATTAAAAGTTCAAATGAAAATTGTAAAATTCAAGGTTTTGAAAGGCAAAAAAAAGACTGTTTTATATATATATATATATATATATATATATATATATATATATATATATATATATATATATATATATATGGGAGGTGACTGCAGGAATTAGATGGCCCAGATCTATTATGTTATTATTGAAAAAAAGATCCCCTTTTATCCCCTTCCTCCCTCAACCCTTCTCTGACAATGGCTGGCCCTCCCTTGCCTCCTGCCCTTTCCGACTCCTCCATCTCACTGCCTCTCTCCCCAACCCTTTCCCCATTGACCAGACTAGCCAAGCCATCTGTCATCATTTCCACCTCCAAAAGCCTCCTCTCCATCCTCTGATCAAGCTCCGCCCACATCTTCACTCTTGCCGACTCCACCTTTGACTTGCTGTCTTTGCGTCCAAAGCTAAGATGCATTTAAATTATCTTGGACAATATCCAGACTTACCAAAGTCTACAATAACTAAAGATTTATTGAAACGGTTGGAGTGAAATAAAATGAAAAGAGATGAAAGTGAAATATGATATTAAAGTGGGTAGTTGGTTATGTGAAATGTATGAGGTTTGTTGATAATGGATTAGTGCCTACTTTAACGATTATTTTGGACGAAATGAATATTGATTTAATACCCGAAAAGTACTGGTATGAATAAAGTAAGTTGAGGAAAATCCTACCAAGTACATATTGTTTTGATGGACTATCAATGCCTAATACACATCAGTTGTTAATTTGAGAACTATAAAGGAAAACCATATATCAGGAGTTACATCACATATAATTCATTGTATTCGCAGTGCAATATATAAGATTTTAAATTTGAGTGTCATATCACCCCAACATGGGAAACTTGCTATGTCAAAGCTTGAACTAATTGTTAAAGAGCTTAATCGCCTAACTTTGTTGTCTTATTCTCAAGAATATCGTAATGTTGAAACTAGTGATGTAAGTGGTTCATTTAAAACAACTGAGTCGTTGCCTCATATTGTGCTTAGAGATTCTTCAAAAGTGAAAAAAGTTGTCCAAAAACAAGTAAAAGGCTCAAATCTTCTCAAAGAGATAAGCTTGTCTTCTTAGAGTAAGAAGCGGAAATGTAGTCTTTGCTACCAATTAGGGCACTATATGTTCTTTGTATAAGGTATAATTATAAATAGTTATGAAGTTATATCATTTGCCTGTATGTAGAAATGAATGATGGTACGTTTTTTCTTGCAGATTAGTGGCTCTCAAGGTGGCCAAATGTCGAAGGCCTAACACTCAACTAAATATATATGAATACGCATCAAATCCAAAAAAAAGAATAAAAGAAAATCAAGATGCATTGTGCACAAGTGTGTGTAGCATCTATCTTTCTTTTACCAAAATCAACTCAATACATAAGAATACAAGACTTATATATATAATAAGAAAAACGTCAGCAACAAATATCACCGGTCTCGCAAATAACTTGTACGAACTAACAAGTGAAATTTGATATTCCATAAAGAAGAAAAACCATATATAATCTCCATGGGAACACTGAAATGACATCTACTAAGGAACAATCAAGCTAAAGATTTGATAACATCCCACACTGAACTGGTGTTTTGCCACTCTCGACAAATGTGTCTCTTGGCAATAACTAGTCTGACTCTTGAGAAAAAGCACATACCCTAAACCCTTTCTAAACCTCTATATAACGGCAAGATGATTTAAATGCATCTTATCTTTGGAGGCAGAGGTGGCAAGTCAGAGGTGGAGTTGGCAAGGGCGGAGATGTGGGTAGAGCTTGATTGGAGGATGGAGAGGAGCTCTTTGTAGGTGGAGACATCGACAATTTGGCTAGTCTGGTCAATGAGGGAAAGGGTTGGGGAGAGGGACAGTGAGATGGAGGAGTCGGGAAGGTGGGGAGGCAAGGGTCGGGGAGGGTTGAGTGAGGAAGGGGGAAGGGGGAGTGAGTAAAAGTTTTTTTTTATAACATAACAAACCGAAATATATATATATATATATATATATATATATATATATATATATATATATATATATATGAGGGGGTGGAAGCTGTAATGCAGCACAACCAAGATGGCTGTGCTGCAATTTCCCAGCCGTTGGATTCAATCCAACGGCTGGAAATAAATTTCTCACCCCCTCCCCCCACCCACACCACCCCACCCCACCTCACCCACCCCACCCAACTCCGGCGACTCCTCCCCGGCCGGCCGCCGTGCGTCTCGTCCACTCCCGCCCGCCTCGCCCACCTGCCTCTCCCACCTGCCTCGCCCGTCGGCCTTGCCCGCCTGCCTTACCCACCCACCTCGCCTGCTCGCCACTCGCCGCGCCAGCCCACCGCTCGCCGCGCCTGCCCGCCGCTCGCTGCGCTAGCCCACCGCGCCTGCCCCTACTGTTTTGGCGCGCCACCTTGGGTCACCTGGGGAAGATCGGGAATGGCCGGAGGTCGTCGCGGCGATTGGACGGAGGCCGGCAACATTCCAAGAAACAGAGCAGAGAGGGGCGGCTAATAGGGCAAGGGAAAGAGAAAGAGGGAAAGGAAGGGAAGAGGGGCGGCACTGGCGGCGCTGGCCGGCGGTGGTGCAAGCGACGGTGGCGGCGAGGTCGCCGGCGGTCGGGGTGGAGCGGCAAAAGCAAGGACGGGGGCAATCGTGAAACAGGAGAGGACGGGGGCAAAAGCAGAGGACGGCGGTCGGGGTGGAGCTGAATGGCAATTTCGTAATTAAAACTTGACTCGCTCCCGACTTGAGTCAATATTATAAAATTTATCCCAAAAAATACAAAAAAATATATTAAAATACGATAAAATAAAATAATCAAGTTCTAATAGATTTATTTCGTAATATTGACTCAAGTCGCCACCGAGTCAAGTTTTTCTTTTAAAACTACCTCTCTCAAAAAATATGAACAAAATAGGGTAAAATACTATAAAATAAAATAATCGATTATAATTTGATTATTTTAATTTATGATATTTTCCTGTATTTTTTTATATTTTTTGGCATTTATTTTGTAATATTGACTCGAGTCGGGACCAAGTCAAATTTTTATTATAAAAAATTAATCCGCTCCCGATTCGAGCCACTGCTACAAAATAAATTAAATATATATATATATATAATAATTTTATAATAAAAGTATGACTCGCTCTCAAAGTCGCCAGCGGGCGGCCGGTAGCGAGGTCGCCGATAGTCGGGTAGCACGACAAAATAGGGGTGGAAAAATGGAGTGGCCAGCAAAATAGGGGAGGGAGGAGGAAATGGGCAGACTTAGTTTCGTAATAAAAACTTGACTCGCTCCTGAGTCGAGTCAATATTACGAAATATATCCTGAAAATTATAAAAAAATATATAATAAAATACCATAAATAAAATAATTGAGTTCTAATTGATTATTTTATCTTATGGTATTTTAATCTATTTTTTTCATATTTTTTAGATTTATTTCGTGATATTGACACAAGTTGGGAAGGAAATGGGCAGGGGTAGTTTTGTAATAAAAACTTGACTCGGACCAGACTAGAGTTAATATTACGAAATAAATTTTAAAAAATATAAAAATAATTTCTTAATAAAAACTTGACTCTTGTTGGGAGTGAGTCAAGTTTTTATTAAGGAATTATTATTATTTTTTAAAATTTATTTTGTAATTAAAACTTTACTCGATCCTGCACGGGAACGAATCAACTTTTTATTACAAAATTATCTTATATTTTTTTAAATTTATTTCGTAGTATTAAAAACTTGACTCAAGAAATGAGCGAGTCTAAGTTTTTATTACCGAATTATTTTATTTTTTTAAAATTTATTTTATAATTAAAACTTGACTCGATCCCGCACGGGTCCGAGTCAAGTTTTTATTTTATGGTATTGTATTTTTTAAAAAAATTTTAAAAATCAATTTTGTAGTATTGACTCGAGCCAGAGTGAGCCAAGTTTTTATTTTATAGTATTTTATTTTTTAAAATTATTTTTAATATTTATTTCGTAATATTGACTCGGGAGCGAGTCAAACTTTTATTACGAAAATGCCATCGCCCCCTTCCACCCCGCCCTCCTCCCCCGCCCCTGTTTTTTCGCGCCACCGTCGGCGGTGCTGTTGGTGACGCCGGCGTGGGGTTGGGGCGAAACGGGCGGAGAGGGGGAGGGAAACGGGACGTGGGGCGCGGGGCGGAGCGAGGGCCGCGGGGCGGGCGGGCGGGCGCGGCTGGGGGTGAAAGCAGGGGAGGGGGGAAGGGTGGGGGCGGGGCGGGGGGCGTGGGGGGAGGGGCGCGGGGCAGAGAAAGGGGCGTGGGGCGGGGCGGGGGCGCGGGGGAGGGGCGTGGGGTGCGGGGCGGAGCGAGGGCCGCGGGGCGGGGCGAGGGGCGCGGCGGGGTGGTGAAAACAGGGGAGGGGGGGAAGGGTGGGGGCGCGGGAGCGAGGGGGCGCGGGGCAGCGTAAGGGCCGTGGGGCGGGGCGGGGGCCGCGGGGGAGGGGCGGGAGGCGCGGGGCGGAGCGAGGGCGCGGGCGCGGCGGACCAAACAGAGGAAGGGGAGGGAGGGGGGGGGTGATTTGGTTGGGTTATTCTCAGCCGTCCGATCTCAATCGGACGGCTCTAAAAAATTCGAGCACAGCCATGTTGGCTGTGCTCTCTATTACAAGGAAGGCTTTTTCCCTATATATATATATATATATATATATATATATATATATATATGGGAAATGATGCAATGTGCGCATGTTTGGCGGTGCATATGCACCGAATAAGAGGGAGGGCCGTTCAATTGAAATCCAACGGCCCCCCAAATCTTCTTCCCCCTTGGCTTTCCGCGGTCCCCTTGCCCCTTCCCGTAGTTGCCGCCCCACTGGCTTCCCGCCATTTCCGTTGCCACTTCCTGTCCTCCCCCGCCACTGCCCCCCATCCATATTCCCACCCCCCTAGCTTTCCTGTTGCTCCCCTCCTCCGCCCCCGCCCTATTCCCCCCTGCCTTGGCGAGCGCAAGGTCGCCGGCGGTGGCATGACAAAAAAGAGGTGGGGGGGGGGGGGGAGGGAAAAAGGCGATGGCAATTTCGTAATGACGACCAGACTCGGTCCGACTCGAGTCAATATTATAAAATAAGTACAAAAAATAAAAATAATTTCGTAATAAAAATATAACTCACTCTCGACTGGAGTCATTATTATGAAATAAATTTTATTGATCCGAGTCAAGTTTGAAAAAATATTAAAAATAAAATACCATAAAATAAAAACTAGACTCGCTCCCAACTAGAGTCAATATTACAAAATAAAGTAAAAAAATAAATTAATTTCATAATAATTAACTCTAGTCACTATTTACAAAATAATAAATAAAATAAAAATATTTTGTAATAATGATTATTTTTATTTTATTTATTATTTTTTAAATATTGACTTGAGTTAATTATTACGAAATTATTTTATTTTTTTAAAATTTATTTTGTAATATTAACTCGAGTCGAGAGAGAGTCTAGTTTTTATTACGAAATTATATTAATTTTATAAATTTTTTTGTAATATTGACTCGAGTAGGGAGCGAGTTTAGTTTTTATTTTATTGTATTTTATTTTTAATATTTTATTTAAATTGACTCGAGTCAATAAAATTTATTTTAAAATTTATTTCATAATATTGACTTAAAAATCCGTGCCACTTAAAAATCTATTTTTTGACTTGGTTAAATTGGCTATATCGCGTACCACTTAAAAATCCTGTATGGTGTTCGGTTCAATATTTAAAACTACAGTTACAGCTCATATGGCTTATATGAGCTACATATTTTATGAATTACTTTTAAAAGCTCAATACATAAAAATTATAAAATTTAAAATTGTATCATATATTGAAATATTAAAATTATAGAGGCTGAAATTTACTGGTGATGCACGAATCGACTGATTTAAATCGAATCGGCATCGCGCCGATCCGGTCGGACTGGAATCGGTCGGACCCGAATCGGCTCCAGAAATCGCCGATTTCGGCCGATTCTGACTGATTTAACTCGGAATCGGAATCGGTTTTAGGAAATTACTAAAATACTCGGAATCGGAATCGGATTCCGCCGTCCGACGCTCCGCCCGATTTCGACCTCAGATACACCCGATTCCGACCTCAGCTCCGCCCTCCTCCGCGCTTCCGCCATCTGACGCTCCGCCCGACCTTCCAACCACGCCACCACCGTCCGACCTCAGCTCCGTCCGACCACGCCACCGCCACCCGATTCCGAGGGTGGCATTTTTCGTAATTAAAAGTTGACTCGAGTCTAACTCGAGTCAAAAATAATAATTATTTCTAAATAATTAAAAAAAATCATTTAAAAATATCATAAACTATAATCCCTCGGGAATGGAACAACCCGCTTACCAGCCCATTTTTGACTAGCACGTGCACCACTTGCGGTGCATGTAATCGATTTCACTATCGCTCATCTCACTAAAAACTCAATAAAATAATATATAGGCATGAGAATGGAATTATATACACAGGTCTGAAGGCAACTTGCAGTGGATCTTGCTTTCAAAATCAGACTTGAGGGATCTCATCCTAGAGGGTTATTAATTACTGAAGTAAAATATGTCTAAATAACCCATGTTAAGTGGGATCCGATAAAATAAGCTCTAAACATGTCCTGTGATCTAAAAATCAAATCAACGATAGAATATAGCGATAAAAACTAAGAAAAGTCTTAATGGACCTGTGGTCCAAACTCCAAGCGTGGCACCTTATCTACGGCGCGTTCGGACTTCAAAACCTACATTAAACCCGACTACTAAGTAGAATACTGACTTCTCTATATGATGCATGTTCGTAGGTGTGTGTTCATATCATCAATACATCTTAATAAAAAAACAGTGCTAAATAAACCTACAACTAAACATCTAGCATACAAATCGAGACATAATAAAGAAAATGACAAATAAATAAATAAATAATAAATAAATAAATAAATACACTCATGAATAAATATATAAATAATAAATACTTAAAAATAAATAATACTCTAATAATAAAATAATAATATCATTATACTATATAAATACACGGCTAAACACGAGTAAATATCACATATGCTCGTGTTAGTAAATATATAAATAATTAACTAAGTAAATACATAATCATTCGATAAATAAATAAATGAATAAATTGCTAATATTAATTAATCATGAATAATAATGGCATTATAGCTATCAAATATGGAATACATAATTAAATACAAATAAATAATAACATACACACAACGAACAAATAGATAGATAAATAAATAAATATATAAAATTTAGTAAACATAAATAAGACTAATATTAGTAAGTAAATATATTATTAATAATAATAAATAATCATGTAAACATTCATCATATACAATGAACAATTAAATAAAAATAAATAAACAATCATGAATAAATAAATAAATAATAAATGAATAAAAAATACTGATAATGTTAAAATATGTTAAATACTGAGAATATGTATCTAAACTAATGTAGGGTATCTTCAATTATCGAAAATAGCAGAAAAATGGCAAAAAACGGACCAAGGATAAGCTGTACCTAATTAACTCGACTAAATCGAACCTCAGTCGGGCCAAGTGAGGTTGGTTATGGTTAAATTAACTGGTAGGTTGGGCTGGTCTGGACTGATGGCGCAGACACGACACGAGCAGGTAGACGGGTTGTCGGGGCAGGTGAAAATGGTCGGGCAAGCAGATGCAAATGTGGGCAAACTGGTCTGACGGGGTGAGCAGTGCCTATCTGCGGAAAACACTAACGACAGCGCGACGGAGGCTGCCACCGATCATGATTGATAGAGGCCATCGAGGCAGAGGTGATGGAGGTGGTGATTGGCAAGGTCTGGTTGACTTCTAGCAAAAATGGCCGGAATCGCCGCCATGTGTGGCGACGTCACTAATGGCGATTGGAACTACAACGGTGGCTATGAGTGGTCTCAAAATGAAAATCTCGGTGAGGGAAGCTGTCTGGGTGGTTGGATAGGTCGAAGGCGGCCTCGCCAGTGCCGGAAAATGGCTCGAACAACTGCTGTAGCGGTCGGAGTACCGACGGACAAAAGCCATTGCTGGCAGCTACTGTGGGGGCACCGGTGGTGGTGATGGGTATGGATTGATAGTAGGCTATAAGGCGGTTATGGTGGTGCCGGCTCTGTGGCTAGGGGTAGGCCTTTGACTCGCTAGCAGAGAGTTGAAGTGGCGGTGGTGCTAGGGGTAGAAATCATATAAGAAATTGCGGGAAAATCTCTGAAAAATAATTGGGTGAAGGTAGGGCTGTCATGAATGGCTCTGATCTTGCCACATGTCATGATCTGAATGTTTGACAACTTGTGGACCTAGTGGGGCCCACCTATAGGTACATACAATATATATATATATATGTACATATATATATACAAAGCTTAGAATTGAGACCGTTTAAAGCTAAAACTAACTCGAGTGATAAAAGTGACTTTATAGGCAAGAAACAAGAAGGTGAAATGGGTCTTGAAACCCTAAACTCAATTGGATAAAAATCTACAACTCAAATGCAAGTTGGGCCCACAGGGGCAATCCGGTAGTCCGAAATCCCAGTGATACATGTAAATGAGATACCCTGAAAATTCTAAATGGATAGTAAATGGTACAACGACTTGGCATAAAACCCGACTAACACATAAAAAAACTGTATACCTTATGTATACACTTATCACTCAAGTTTTACTGTATCATAACTGAAGCAATCTTTGCATTTCGGCTATATTCAGCTTCGATAACATATTCATTCGGCCATCGGAGTTTCATATTCATGATCTAAAAACTAGTCCGACTTGAGCTCACTCGAATCAATTTAAGACTGACCCAAACCGAGCAAAACTACAAGAGGGTAAAACCCTAATCCGAAGTTGGGGTTTACATACATGATATAATCTATCCTCTCTTTAAATTTTGTATAACCTATCCTCTCTTTTTCTTCATTTGAAATTTTTAGGGTTTTTATTTTGCTAAAAATCCCTATTTTAGACTTGGATATTTAATTTAGTATTTAACGAGAAAAAATGTTTTTATTGTGTAGTAAAACATGTTATTTATAATTTTAAAACTCAATTGAATCCAATTCAACATGATTAAACCAAACATGCCGTTACTAATTATGAATCGAGTATGATAGCTAATACAATATTTAAACTATGGTAAAAGCCATTAATAAGATTGCCCTCCCTTGAAAGTAAGCAACATGGAGGAGTTAGGTCATCAGATATCGGTAAATTTGATTTGTTATTTATGTTTGGTTCAATTTAATTATGTCACGCCTTAGTCTGCTCACAAGTGAATCCAATAGAGTAATATCATAACTCAATTTATCAATTCATATTGGACGTTGATGAAGTTAAAATAATGAGTCATTCTTGGTTGCAGAATAAAAATATTGGCAATTGAGGGAAACTCCTATTTTGTCTGAAGTACCAATCTCTTATCTTTTATCTTCCCTAACATCTACCAATAATCAATCATGGTGAACTATACACAACTCAAATCTTATCGACTGCCATGGCTTCTTCTCTTCTCCGTCATCCCATCACCTCCATTGATGAAGCCATACCTATGAGATCCTTCAACTTAGTTTCACATTTAATACTTACTGGGGTAAGATCTTATTTATAAGTGAGAATGTACTATAGATCTTTAACTTGGTTAACCACTTTTGAAGAAATGACTTAGCCCGTTAGTTTACACTTTGGTCTGGGTCGTTATAAATGGTTTCAATGACTCAAGGTTCTTCTATGTTAGATGGTGGGCTAGAATAGGTATCAAAGACTCATGGTTCTATGTTAGATGGTGGGCTAGAATAGGGATGTTAACTAGGCTACCTCTCACGTGCCAAAGAAGGTCGTGGGGTAGGGCTAGCAATAGGCCTAATTGTAAGTATTTTGGGGGCAAAATTTCCTAAGGTGGGTGGATTGTAAGATCCCTCAACTTAGTCTACATTTAATACCTACTTAGGTAAGATCTTGTTTATAAGTGAGAAAAAATATAGATCTTTAACTTTGGTTAACCACTTTTAAAGAGATGACATAGCCCATGAGTTTGCATATTGGGCTGAGTTATTACAAATGGTATCACAACAACTTAGTTCCTTGTTAGATGGTGGGTTAGACTAGGGACATTGACTAGGCTGCTAGTCACGGGCTGAGAAGGACGTGGACTAGGGCTAGCAATGGGCTAAGTATAGAATTTGAGGACAAAATGTCGTAAGGTGGGTGGATTGTGAGATCCCTCAACTTAGTCTTGCATCTAATGCCTACTGAGGTAAGATCTTATTTATAATTAGGAGTCGACTATAGATCTTTAACTTCGGTTAATTACTTTTGAGGAGTTGACTTAGCCCATTGTGTTGCACTTTGTGTCGGGTCGTTACTTAGTCCCACATCTAATATCTACTGAGGTAAGATCATGTTTATAAGTTAGAATGAACTATGGATCTTAACTTTGATTAACCACTTTTGAAAATATGACTTAGCCCATTACGTTGAACTTTGGGCCAGGTGTCGTTATAAATGGTATCAAAGCCTCCTGGGTTCATGTTAGATGGTGGGCTGGACTAAGGATATTAGGTAGGCTGTCGATTACAGGCCAAAGAAGGTTATGGGCTGGGGCTGGCAAGGGGCCAAGTATAGAAATTTCAGGAAATTTTGGAGTTGAAATTTCTTAAGGTGGGTGGATTGTGAGATCTCTCAACTTAGTCTCACATTTAAGACTTACTGGGGTAAGTTTTATTTATAAGTGGAAATGGATTATAGATATTTAACTTGGTTAACCACTTTTAAAGAGACAACAGCCCATTAATTTGCACGGGCAGGTCGTTATAGTGGTGATTATAGATATTTAACGGTTAACCACTTTTAAAGAGACAACAGCCCATTAATTTGCTGGCAGTGTTACACATACCTCACACATCAAGCCTAGTTGGCAAGTACCTAACAGATAGTCCAAGACACTGCCACCATGACTCCGTCCCCTTCCATCGATGGCAAGCTATCGTATATGCTAAATCCGCCATGACTCCCTCCCCTAATCCGCCATGACTCCCTCCCCTTCCGTTGATGGCAAGCTACCGTATACACTAAATTCAATCTTCTATAACTCCCAAGCCAGAGGTGCTAACACTATTGTAGCTGATGCCAGGGACAATATTGATAGGGAAGAATCTGGCGAAGAATCTGACGACCCCTACTACATGTACTCTGGGGATAGTACAACGGATAATGGATAGGATGGTGGGAGTGATGTTCAAGGTGGCAATTGAGACAAGCTCCTTGACCTTCCCCATCAAAGACTTGGAGAGGTGGGAGAAGGGCTGCCCATGGTTAACCCCAAGTCTGCTATTCTTGAGCCCGTCCTCCAGAAACAACAAGAAGTTGTGGCCAGTGTCGGTGACGTCAAAGTCGACTAGTTAATTCTACTCTTGATCACCATGGTGTACATTGTAAATGGGTTCTAGTGGTTGATATTCAAAGTAATTTATTTTGGTTCTCGTTATTATAAGTTCTAAGTCATGATCTTCTTTTATTTGCACTAGAATAAAATGTGTTATGGTGGTTATGCCCACATTTTTTCTAATGGCTGATGATAGAACTTTTTCATCACTATTAATGCAAAATCTTTATTTTTTTAATGGCAGATTTATATAAATATTAGTCACTGAACCGCATAATGTACACACCTATCTCGAAAAACACAACACGAACTGAGGGTTATCTAACAGCCAAACCCAAATCCCAACAAGGAGCAAGTTCAGATCACCAATTAAAATCAAATGAATTCCTTATCATGTACATTAGAAACAACAATTATTTATAAGAAAATAGTTGAATTTATTAGCAATCACATATATATAATATCAAACTAACCAAATAACAATTATTAAAATCTTACAAACCTACCCATATTCCACTGTCATGCAATCATGCAATACAATACCCAAAATCATAATCTAAAGCAAAACACATAAAGTCCATTAAGTAAAACAACTAGTCCATCCTTTGGAGCTTCCTATGTCCCCACCCATGCTTTCATTCTATGCTAGCTCAACTTGTAGAGGCAATTCTACATTAATTATAAAATCATTAGGTTCATACAACCAAAATGAACAATTTAAATAATACAATACATATTTAGGTTTACGTGTAACCCTTGTTCTAGTAGAGTGGTCAACCTGCCAGAGAATATTTTATTATCTATGATCATAAACGTTGCCCCTTCGCAAAGGGGATAGTAAATTTATGTCCTCACCTAGACTCCGGTTTAAGAGTTCATAATGGATTAATCCTTATCCCTTAGACCTCAGGACCATTTATATTTTGTAGTGAACCTTATACTGTGATGTGATGAACCTTACATCACAACTATATATTTTAATCAGGTAGATGATGTCCAACTCGTCAACCCTGACTCCAATGATGAGACTACGTCATTTTGTCAACTAATCAACAACTAGTGCTCATTTAACATTTCAAGTTATACGTACCTCAATCCTTAGTTATCTAATCATTTGACCAGCCCTTAGACAACACCTATACGATGTCAACCGATATACATTATTCGACAACCTGTATATTCTCAATCTTGAGCATATATACTCAATTAAAGCATATGCTATATATCAACCTATCAACATTATCAAACAATCATAAAAAGGCATTAAATATCATTAAATAGCTAATAATACTTTAATTAACAAACGCCCAAAATTGCCTAAGCGCTCAGGCGTTCTGTCACCCAATGCCCGGGCACTCTGGTTCATACTTAAAAGGGAATGAACCCTTGGGCGCACGGTTTATGACACTTGAGCATTCTTCCACTTTCCCCAAATATTGTACAAGCCAAATGCTCGGGAACTCCGATTCTCAGCACTCGGGTGTTCTGCCACTTTTACACTTCTAAATTTCTCACAAAAGTCAATTTTTTTTCATTCATTCATCAACTAAAATTGCTTATTTTCAACCCACAAAATCATACGATGATTTGAAACATATCCATGATGAATTTTCATCTATTTAACCATTAATAACAATTCTACCATTAAAACATAAAATTCTAGGAATTTACTACATAAAATCTACAAATCAAGCATCATAATTGATTTATCTCAAACAAATCATCTATTTAACATTCTTAAAATTATTTACTGATAAGATTTTGTATAATTACATCCATAAACCATGTAAATTCCAAAAATTAGATCTATACTTATATAACATAAGAATTTTCCATAATTTCCTTAATAGATCATGCACAAGAATTCAAATTTTTTGAATTCCTTGTCAAAATATCATTCTCAATTAAATTTCAATCATTAATAAATCTTTTGAATTCTATGCTTACTCCATGATTTCATATAGTCAAATCACATCCATAACAATTATAATTCATGAATGTATGATATCTCAATAATCACAAATCTATATGCTTGATGAATAAAACAAGAAATAATGACGGAATACAATGAAATACTTAAACCCTAGTCACCAACAAGGAAGAGAGGAGAGGAGAAAAGTTGCCACACAAAACGAGAAGAGGGGATGTAAAACCTAGGCTTTTTGCAAGACGGTTTTAGTTTTAGTTCGATCATGGCCCGAATTAAGTTGGACGTCCAGCCATTTTTGTCACATTTATATATATGGTATGTATGTAAGAACCACTACCTTAGTTTCCCCAAGTGCTCGGTGCTGCCTAGCTGGACACTGCGCCATCCTGACTCTTATTTTCGATTTTTGTTGGAGTTAAGTCTGGTTAGGTTTAGGACTGTGTTCGTCGTGAGTCTAGTGTGTTTGCATGTGTTTGGAACTCCTCTTTTGGGCCATCTTATTCCATGTGGGACCCATGGCACTGTTCCCAAGGTCATCCTGTTCACATAGGGGTGAAAATCCTAAGTTATTAGGTGTTGGGCAAACCTATACGTCATTAGTTATAACACTCATATCTCATTAGGTATGACACATATACCTCATTAGGTGTGACATTTTACATGTGGCATCACAAAGTTATACCTTTGGTGGTTGGAAGCTTCCCCTTTTTCTTTAAAAGCCCCCCTCTCCTTCCCCTTTTTCACTCATTTCCTCATCTCCTTCAATCCTCCTCCTTGCTCCTTAGCTTCCCTCTTCATCTCCAAAACCTCCCCACCCATCCAAGCCCCTCCTAGGCTCCTCCTAGCCTAGCCTAGCCACCTAGGGTCGTAGGTCTTAGGGTAGGAAGCCACAGGAGACCTCCCCCTATCCCCCTTGGTTCCCTTGGAGGTAAAGCTTGCATCTTGACCTCTCCTTGCATGTGTGTGCCTCTGTTTGCCTTATTGTGTGTTCTTTTGTATTTTTCTTATTTTTGTTGCATATATAGCTATTTTTTATGAGTCAGTAGAAGTTAAAATCATCACATTTGAGCATGTAGAAAATAGATATGTATTTTTATGTCCATTGCTATCACAGTTTTGCAATGTTAACCATAAAAATTATAACTTTCTTGTAGATGCCCTATTTGCATGATATTGGTCTTGTTACACTAAATACATATGGATATAATTGTTTTCCGTTGTACACATCAACTGATATGATGTCTAGATGCTTGAAAGGGAGCCAAACTTGGTGAAGATGATATTTTTCATTGTCCCTATGACCAGACCACTTATTTCCCTAATTTTTACTCCCCGATGTGATAAGCTTTTTGGGTGATTCTTGTGGTTGTTTATTTATTTTTGTGTTGGCTCATATATGGAAAATACCCACACTAATCTAACCATCTAAAGGCTATGAACTCCCTACTTGCTGTGATGTGCATGTTGTGATGTTCGATTGTTTTGCCATGTTTTGAGATTGGTCCCTGTGGTAAGCAACCTAAACTATGTTAATAAAATCTGTAAAAATTATGTATTGACTCAATAGTTGTGTACAATAAATGTATTATATTTTGGGTTTAATAAAAATAATTTAGGTAGCTATCCTAGTCGGTCATCTGGATTGTGCAAGAATGAGAGGGATAACCTTAGTTCCATGATTCTGGATGAAAAATCCAAAAATATAGCCAAATGATGATGGACTTATATGAAATTAATCTCACAGTTTAGGATGTACCCCAGTAGGATCATATTCAATTTTGGGAGTAATTAGATTAGGGGATCATGAGTTAGGACTTTCCCAAGCCCATTAGGTCCAACCAGATACAAAAATGACCTAACCATGACACCACTTGCCGTGCCCACTCAGGTTCAAATACTTGGGGTTTAGAATTGAAATCATAAAGGACTCAAGCCCAAGGTATTGGATAAATAAACTAATAAACTTAGGTCCGTTTGGAGTTTCCAAGCCCATGAACAACCCTTAACATGTTTAGTGCGCGGCCTAGGAACCTAGTTCTTAGCACCTTAGCCCGACCTTAGTGGGCCTACTTTACAATGTAGACCCATGGGCCAACACACTGTAATTTTTTTATCTACCCCTTAGAGTATCAGAGCCACTAGTCTAAATTTTAACCCATTTGGGCATTGTTTGGCCTCTCCGAAAAATTGTCTAATTGAGTCTATTCGATAAAATCCTAGATATGAGATTTCTCACTAAGGGTACATGAAACCCGAAACCATAATTTAGGGGTATCTAATGAGGTTTAATACTATAGTAATTAAGTTAATTGAGTATCTTATGTGTTGTGCATGTGTAGAAGCTTTGCCTCGACATGCGTGTTGATGTGATCCCTCCGACCATTTAGCTATATTTCCTGCAAGTTTAATAAAACTACAAAGATAAGATCACTTTATGGTTTTCGAACTTAAGATCTAGAAATATGTTAAACAAATCCTTCCCTAAGCTTGTTATATAAGTACGCACAATTTTACGAATTTCACGATTAAAATAGCGAATGGTTCAAAGATATGCAAATTGCACTTGTGCTCGCTTACACCTTAAAGTAGTGCAATGTATATATGCTACTGCATAAAGCATCATATTTTCCAAAATTTGTGGTACTTCGATTTCGAGCCACCTGAGTATTGTGGCAGATGTTATGTGGAGGATGTGAGGGTGTAAGTTTGTTCTACGAATATGATTATTGTCGTGCATGAGTGCCAACACCTCCTTCTTAAGTATGTTATGTATGCTTATTGCCTTATAAGAAGATGTTTTAAAGTTTTATAATATTTCATGGGTGTTAGGACACTCATTTGTCAATTGGTATTATTAGTAATAATTTACGGAGCATTAATCAATTCGTTTAATTACTGATAAATTTCCTATATGCATGTAGGTATGTACGAACGTTAATTGCCGATGTAGGTGAATGGATTAAGAGGCTCATGGTGCAGGGATACAATTGTGTGTTGCATGCTACATATTTGATCTGTGCGTTTTGGGGTAAATTAGCTATGTATTTAAGACTTATGACTTTTATCGGGAATGATAAATTTAAGACTAAGTGTTGTAATCTGAATTGGGCCGGTGGCCTAAGTCTGGTTATGATGTTTATGGATGTGATTAAGAACTCATGTGTGCCTTAGGATTAGTTTATTATTAGTATTATTGTAACACCCCAAATCCGGTCTACGCTCGTGAACCGAACCGGCATATTACAGGCCCCGGTTAGGTCGGCTAACCCGAACCTAACTCATACGGATCCAATCTCAGCGTCTTAAGATGAAGATACGACTCGCAATGCATTGATGAATGCACAAACCCTAACATGGTACTACATGAATGACATACAATTCAAGCACACACCAATACAATTAGGGTCCACCATGTCAAAACAATATATACCAATATATATGTATATATCAACAATTTTAATCACACATAATCTAATATACTGTATATTCATTATAGAACTTGGGCCACACTTCTGCTGTGCACTCTGATCACATCTCACCTCTTGTCATCATGTCTTAGCTTTTCATCATGTCATAACATCATCTCATTACATTTAATCATATCCTATCATGTCTTAGCATTTCACATTATTCACAATATAATAGCATCATAAATAAAGTATTAACTACTCTATCGACTAACATGTGTGCAAGTGACAACAGTGCTCCTCCGTCCAAGCTGGCTCCTCCAACTCGTGATTCTTACCTACATATAGTATAAAAACACTTCAGTAACAAGTGTTACTGGTCCGGAAAATAAAATAACTATAACAAGCTGGCTATGAGAGCAAACTCTCATATGAAAGAAAACATTCATATACTCCATGTGAACACTCTGAAGGGCACTACTGAGGAGCCACTAAGCTGCAGACCCGATAGCATCCCGAACTTACTGATCTGCTGCTGATGCCGCTCTTGACATTTTCTTACTTCATTTTCTGGTCTCAAATCCTAAGCCCTCTCCTTACCTCCATATTTCTCCTGGCCTTGAGCACGAAGGCCGAGTACTCTCAGGCAGTCGCCTTTAGTACCCTTTGAACCACAAGTCCGGACATGCGCTGCACTAAACAGTACCCGTAAACCTCCACGTTCTCTGGGTGTGAGGAACTCAAACGCGGAGTTGTCAAGATCCCTCGGGAATGGAATAGTCCGCTGACACTAATCCAGAGCCCGTTGGTTTCTCCATCTCTCGTCTCACTGAAAACGCGAAAACTACATATATATAGGGCTGGGGAGGGATTATATAATAGGCCCGAAGGCAACATGTGGTGGATCTTGTTTTCGAAATCATCCTCGAGGGGTTATTAATCCGGAAAACTGTTCGGTTAAATGACCTGAGTTAAGTGGGATCCGATAAAACGCCACTTAACCCGTCCTGCAGATAATAAAATAAACATACAATAGAAGAGCGTAAAACAGAGTCGAGTCCTAAACGGACCTGATAGAAGCTCCAAGCGTGTCGTCGTGCCTAGGCGGCGAGCTCCTACTCTGTACCTACACATCAAAACTAAATACTAACGCCCGCTAACTAAATGATGAATCAAACGCGTCATGATCAAACACACTCACACAATCAAACATCCATCAATAGGCAAATAATCATAAGTATGAAAATAATTATAACTAATCCTATTCATACTAATTTTACTATGTTTTTACGTCATACTCGATTAGCATGCTCATATTTACTTTATCTCATTAAATCACTTACTATTCATTCCCTGTTAATCACATCATGCACATCTTTACTTCATTCATAGTCTGGCATTCCTTATGACAACTACTCAATTCTAACATGCTATACTAACAATTATCATCAATTTTAAATAATCAAATCGGAGGTAATTATACCTCACGTCGTCGGTAATTGGCGACGGCTAGGGTTCCGTCGCGTGTCTCAGAGCTCGAATTCGACACTCGGCGGCGTCCAAAGTCGATCAGGTTCGACTGGATGAACTCCGCGGAAGATCTGCCAAATTCCTACAAATCTGGTTTTCCGGCGGATTTCGGTGGTTTTCCGGCAAGTTCCGGCTGTTTTCCGGCAACAACCGCCGGCGGCGTCTACTGGCCGAAAAGTAAGGGTATTGGGTACCCTTGGAACCGGCTCGGCAAGCCTGACTCATCTATGACGTCGACGTGGTCAATGGAAGAGGTGGCTCGCCGGAAAATGACAAAATAGAGCCGGCGGCAATGGGTGGCTAAATCCGGCCGGCCTGGGCGGCGACGGCCTCCGCTCTGGTCAGGAAAGGTCGCTGGGCGGTCAAGGGTGCCGAGGCAACCACTCGATCGCGACGACGACGGTCGCCGGCGACGGAATCGGTGACGCGACCGCGGCGCTAGGGGCGGCGATTTCGGCATCGTGGAGGTTGGGTGACGGCCGGGACTAGTCTGGGCGGCACGGCGACGCTACGGCGAGGCCCAGCGGCACCGATTGGTGGCAAGGTGGCATCGGCCGTGGCATGCACAGTGGGCGGCGCGCAACAAGGGTTTGGGGAAGAAGAAAGGAAAGGTCGAGGGAGAGGAAGAAAAAGGCTGGTGGCAAACTTGTAATATTACTTGACTCGTCTCCGGCTCGAGTCAAGAATAATAACTAAGGCGTATTAAATCCTAACAAAATTCATAAAAATCGGGAAAAATCCCGTAAAATCAAACAAACACCATAACATTATAATGATATGCTCTATGACTAACAACCCACCCAAACTGCCCGTAACGCGTCCTAACGCGGTAAACGGCCTAAAACTAATTCTACGATCCACTATATATAAAAATAAAAAATGACTGGCATACTCACATATATCTGATAACTCATTCTGTTCTGCTGTGTTCATGACGTTATCATCATATACTTGCGTACACATGACCCTCATAGCTCATACACGCGACTAGCGTCGGCTCAGTACACGTGTTTTGAAACTGACTCGACTCGAAAATAACGGTCAAACCGACCGGTTCTGAATATAAAACCCTGACTCGAATCGTGGGTTTTACAATTATTATTATTATTATTAGCATCGTGCAGGGTATTAAATTTAGGGCAGTCTAACAATCGTTTACATGGTGTGTAAGCCTCAAAGTCCCGGAACATGACGAGGAGCATACAAGATATGCGAAACTTATCTGTTCCACATACGCCAAGGACAAAAATTAAATACATAGAGGCATCATCATATGCCAAGGTGTCAACCTCTAACACTTGTTCTTTATGTGGATCCTTCAAGCGACATGAACCGTAAGCTCCTCTGGTCCACGCTCCTCTATCACACACACACAAGATGCATCCAAGCACGTCTTGCGTACCTTAATTATTCATCGTCATGTTCCGAGACTTTGAGGCTTATACACCCCGCAGACAATTGTTTGAATGCCCCAACGTCAACAGCCTCCATGACAATAATAATAATACATTAATAAATCACAAACCACACGCAGTATATCAAGTACACCAATATATGCATTAGGGCACCCACCTATGATACACACATCATGTAATCTATAGTTCTCAAAATATATAAGTTCCAAAATCCCAAAATACATAGATCATACAACCCAAATATATGGGTCCAATAAAAAACTCAGCACAATAGAAACACATGGTACCATCCCCCGCCATGAGGCTATCGATCCATCCACCTCCACTGGTCACAGACATGAATAGACACCTACATAGTTTGAAAATAACTAAGGAAAAACTCGGTTAAATGGCCCGGTATGCGAGGGATCCGATAAAACGTTGACAATGCCATCCTACATCTCTAACTTAGTGAAAACCTCACACTTAGAGCCAAGCGGACATGAAGCGTAAGAATCCTAAAGATCTGGATGAGTCGAGCTCCTTGTTCTAACTCAGCTAGCTCACTCTATGCATCTTAATTAAGAAGATGAAACCTGAATCATGATCGGATCACATCAGCACCTAAAACGAAGCAATGCCTCCACACATACATGGCTCAAAAAATGTACTTAACTTAATTATCTTGATTAGTGAAGTGTTAAACCTTATTAGGTAACCTTAATTAGGGTTTAGGGTTGCAAGTATCCTAAGTGAAAAGTCTCATACTTACGGTTTCGTCAAATGAACTTAACCGTACGATTTTTCGAACAAGACAAATGATATTCAAATGGGCGGTAAAATTTGAACTAGTGGGCCCTGACACTCTAAGGGGTTTGTGTAAAAATTATCAAGTTCTGGCCCATGGGTCCATATGGAAAACAAGGCCCACTCAAGTCAGTCTAAGGTGGTGGGAATAGTGTTTCTCAGCCGCACACAAATTTTCCTAAGTCTCGTTCATGGGCTTGGAGAGTCCAAATGGGTCTCGGTAAAAGGGTGGGGTTATCCAACAACATGGAATCTTGCCCCATTAAATATCAGGTCCAAATCCCTTACAATTGAGCAAATGTGGGTTTGGGAATGGTAGGCATTAGCCAAGGCATTCCTGGAGTTGGCAAGACCTAAGTAGATTGGAAAATTCTTACCGAGTTATCTACCGAACTAATGGCCTTGAAATTTTACAATGAAGCTATTTGTACATACCCTAATGGCCAGGAGAAATTTAATAAAATTTTACAACTCAAACTAGGCTCAAAAATTTTTGTAGCCTAAGTTGGGTAGTCAGGGTTACCCCTCATTCCTATACACTCTCAAGATCCGAGCTATCTAACCACCTAAATTTATTTTATTTAACTACAAATTCTACATGTTAACATTAGACAAGTATTGAAACTACATAAAATTTTTTACCAAGTTTATAAAAAACATCTAAGGGCTCAACTGGGAGAACAAACACAAAACATATCCAAGCATACCAGAAACACAACATGCATATACAATGGTTAGGGTTTTTGTTCATGCCCTTAAAGTAGTTATTTTAATGTGGTATTTTGAAGGAGCCATAAAAGAGATAGATAAACAAATGAGAAAATGATGGACATCATCACAGACCTAAATAAGGGTGTAAAATTGGGGAAATGGGCAACCGGGTCATAGGGACTATGAATGCTGCCACCTTTTGCCACGTTTGGCACCCATACATGCTCATACATGACATATTAGACAAAATTATGAACATAAAAGTTGTAGATCTTGATCTCATGAACACAAAAAATGTAAACATAAAGTAAAATGGTCTTCTAGAACATGACCTATGAATTTTCTACTAAATCTATGCAAAATAGTGACCACTGGTATTTAAAAATTTGTAAAAATTAATTTACAAATGAAATAATTATAAAAATACCACCTATTTACTCCTAAATCAACCTTATATAAGGAAAAAATCATACAAAAATGCAAAACATCCAGCAACTTCGGTGGATCTAGCACCACACATACACAACAAGCAAGGAAGGGAGGGGACTTACCTCCAACAAACCAAGGGTTGGTCTCTTGGGGCTTCCCACCCCAAGATCTACAACCCTATGCCTTGGCTAGGCTTGGAGAGAATTTAGGGAGTTGGAAGAGGCAATGGAAGGAAGATAAGTGACCAAGGAGGCGGAGGAGGGTTGGATGAGATGAGGAAAGGAATGAAAAAGGGAAAGAAGAGGGGGGTTTTAAAGAAAAAAAGGAAAGTTCCCAACCACCAAGGCATTACTTGATGATGTCATAGGTAAGGTGTCACACCTAATGAGGTGTGAGTATCATACCTAATGAGGTGTGAGTGCCATACCTAATGATGTATGTGTTGGCCCAAAATCCAAAAACTTAAAGATTTTCACCCTAAAGTGGCTTGGACGACCTTGAGAATCATGCGCAGGGCCCACAGAGGCTAGAAAGGTCCGAAAAGGGTTCCAACACACGACAAACAATCTAGACTCGCCATAAACATGGTCCTAAATTGAACTAGACTCGACATAAATGAAAACAAAAAGTAAAAGTCGGGACGGTGTAGTGTTCAACCAGGGGGCGCCAAACACCGGGGGAGACTAAGGTTGTAGCTCGCACATACCATACTGCATACGCATAGAGTAAAAAAGGTCGAACAAGAAACTTGATCTGGGTCTATACTGAATCAAACCTAAAATCGTCGGGCAGAAAGCTTGAGTATTACACGATTGAACATCATAAAGAAAATGTCGAAGCAACTCCATAGTGTCATACTTACATATATACTTACTTATGCTCTCTCATCCTCTATATATCACCCACTATAGTACTCAGGTGGCTTAGAATAATATTAGGTAAGTGCCATAAATTTTGGAAACATGCTACATTAATAATTTCCTACTTACATTGTACTACTTCAGAGTGTAAAAGAGTACTAGTGCAATTCTTACAACCCGTACCACCCACTCTCTTGTTCACGAAATCTATAAAACTACATGTACTTATATAATATGCTTAAAGAGGAACTTATACAATAAGTTTCTTAATCTTTAGTTTGAAAGCCAACAAGGGAACTCATCTTTAT
>JAURVB010015118.1:0-10024 GCA_033002965.1 Piper betle
TGTACATAGTTAATTCAACCTGACTAATTATTTACCCATTTTATTATTTACCCGGTTAAATGAAATACAGGTCTAGGGGTATTTTCACATACCTTAGCCATCATTTTTTTTTTATAAATTTGAAAGAGGACGTCATTTTTCACATACGGGTGTAAGGGCGTTCTCTCCTCACCTTAGCCGGCTTCTTCCTTAGCTTGGGTATCCTTCTTATCTACCTATTCTTAATTTTCATGCATTCATATGTCTTTTTAATTGATACTAAGGTTGTTAAACTTAAGAAATAAAGTATAAAATCAAAAATTAACAACAAGAACTAAAGTTGAAACTGGAAACCCGTCCATGGCCGAGTAGTCTGAAATTTTGGCAAGATGGGCAACCATAAGAACAATTTCAAGGCAGCCCTCACAACCCGACGACCACTCTTGCTGCTGGGTCTAAGGGAGGGCTCGCCATGTCCCCCGGCTTCGGGTGGGTGGAGGAATTCTAGTTGTGCTTGCGTCGACAGATCATGGGTTCCTTCACAGCAGTTCGGGCGGCTGGAACAGTCCACAACGGACGACCATCTCACCGGAATTCATGGTGGTGAAGCGCAAAAGTGGGGAGAATGACCATACTCCATGCAATGTCCAAAGCTAGCCAATCTTTCCTGTTTGATGCTAGCCTGAGGTCATGGAACATCTGAATTAGAGCAAGGTGCAAGAAAGGAGGGGTCTTGAGGCTGGGAGAAGAGGAACATGCCTGGTTTGGTGCATGACGGCGTCTTGGACTCGCTGCTGTAAATAACGCACATGAGGCCTCTTCGCTTGCTAATTTTATTTTCTTGTTGATGCTTTGTTGGGATGTTTAGATGGTGGTTCAATTGGGTGCCAAGACAAGGGTTGGAGGGGAAGGACAAACCTGTTTTTGGAGAAGAGAAGAATAGCGACGGGAAAAGAAGAAGAAGGAGGGTGGCAGTTTGTAAATATGGGTTGACTTGATGCGACTTGAGTGAAAAAAATAATACTAACTCGTAATAAATCTTTAAAAAATAATTATTTTAATTGGTTATGGTTAAAGCTACTAAACTGATTAATTATTCGACGAAATGGACATGGACATGAGTAATAAAAAAATACGGTAATGACAAACGGTCAATAATTAATCGGCATACTATAAGTGATTAATTTTAAATATGATGTTTATAAGTGATTAATAAAATAAAGATTTTACCCTTACAATATTAAATTTAACACTAGGTCAAATAAAGTGATTATTTTAATAAGTCAGTAATGTAGAAAATGGGTTATTAAACTAGTAGTCGGCAGCAATCACCAACGTCGAACCTAAATAGAATAATGAAAATAAATAAAGTTCGAAACTTTATTTAGACAAATAATTTAAAATAATTGTATTAATAATATTTTTGAATAATATAAATTATTTCAAATAATTTAATCGAACAACTTAAGTAATTTAATCTGCTATAACTAATAGTAGTGATTAAAATTATAACTGTAAACTAAATCATCAAGATTGGAGGTTATGTAATGATCATCGCAAAGGAAAATTAAATACTTGTTTATCAGTAATAATTATTTTATCAATTGTTAGGTATTAACTATGATTTAGATAATTAATTTAAAATATAAAGTAGGACTTAAATGATTAAATCACATGAATAATTTAATAGTTTAGATATTGTATGAATTTTAATTGTGATATATATATTAGTTATTTAGTTGGATGCATTCCTACTTCGAATAAAATTATACTTATGTATAATTTTATGTTCTCGTTTAGATTAGGATCATTGGTCGCAGCTGCAAGTTTAGAACTATCCAGGTCCGTATAATCATTTGAAATGTTGTACTTTCTGTTGCCTGCAGCCTGGTTAGCCCGAGCCTAGATTCGACCACCATGCACTAGAACACAACCGGGGTCAAGGGAATTGACTCCAGCCCAATACGGGGCCGCACCTTTTTTAAAATTGCCATGTGTGTTTTTATAATCATTCGAAATGTACGTACGTATCCCCTTTGTTGGTAGGCCTTGTGGCCTGAGCCCAGATTCGGCCACCATGTGCTAGAAATCACATCGGTGCAGAAAGACCGTGGAAAAAAAGTGGAAAAATTTTATATATATTCAACTCGGTCCGGAAAGGACCGAACATGTTATATTCTTTACCCGGTTAATTCTACCCAGATAATTATTATATTTTATTATTTACCCATTTTATTATTTACCTGGTTACCCGGTTAAGTGAAATACGGGTGTTTTCACATACCCTAGCCATCATTTTCATTTTTTATAAATTTTGAAAGAGGACGTCATTTTTCACATACGGGTGTAGGGGCGTCTTCCTCACCTTAGCCGCCTAGTTCTCCTCTTCCTTGCCGGTGTTTCTTCCTTGCTTGGGTATCCTTCCTATCTCCCTCTTCTTCATTTTCTTGCATTCATATGTCTTTTTAATTGATAATAAGCTTGATAAACATGAGAATTAAAGTCTGAAATCAACAATAACAACTAAAACTAAACTGGAAAATGGAATTTCGCCATGGCCGACGGGTCTGAAGTTGGGCAATGATAGGCAACTGTAAACAAAGATTTCAAGGCAGCCCTCACACCCCCGACGACCTCTCTGGCTGCCGGGTCGGGTGGCGTCGGCAAGTCGCCTGGGTTCCGACGGGTGGTGAAATTTCAACGGTTATGGGCGGAGTTGTGGTGTGCGTCGCCGTGGGAGATTCCAGACGTCCAAACCAGGTTGTCGGCCAAAGACTCACACCGTGCATGCTCACAGCGCTTGGCCTTGATGTTGGGTTGTCGTGCAGGGAGAAGGGAAGTGTTCCCGGCGATTGTTGCTGGCCGGACTGGAGTGCACCTCGCAGCCCCGGTGGTGCTGCTGGCCAGCGAGTCGCTCGCCTTGGTGCAGGACGCGAGTTTGATCGGGATAGTTGTTTTAAAGCACAAGCTTCAAGTATGTTTTGTTTCAAAACTTCAAGCTGACTTAAGGATAGATGAAACAATGTCTACTTAAATTAATTGTTTTCTTTGGAATCTAACCCATGGTAATATTGTGAACTCGAGTTTTGTCTTAAATTTCTGACTACCATTGCTTAAACCATTTTGTGATTGAACATATCCCTTTTACCACACATATACTTATTTGTTTGCTAAGTATTGGTAAACGTTAAGTTTGGGGGCTTCATAACTCTCAATTAAAATTATAATTTTGTTTAATCCAAATCTGTTTTTGTAAGCATTTACCTTATTTTTGTAATTGCATTAGGTAATATACTGAGTTTTCAATAACGATTGAGAAAATATAAATACTAGCATTTATATATATCTCTTTTTTATTAAATATATCATATTTGCAAGGACAAACATTATCCTTTCACATGTGTGAGTGGGTTTGTTGCATTCAAATGCTTTTATCTCCAAGAGGAAACTACAAGAAAGATGGAAGACAATGTTTTTACCCTCTAATCCTCATATGGACCACATGTAGAACCTGCCAAACAAAGGGAACATTCTTGCATTGTGTCGGTCTGTAAAGTTGTGCATGCCCCTAGTTGGTGGGCAACTCTACCAAATGATGCGAAGCCCAACACTTGGGACCATAAGGTGAATCTTTTGGGCATTTGTTGAAGTGCAAGACGTTTTAAAGTAGACCCAACACTAACAAATGCTCGTGTGCAACACTTCCATATGCTCAATGATGACATTCCTAAGGAATAACTTTCACCAACTCCACTACGCTCCAAAGTTTAATATTGTGAATAAACACCTTGCTACCCTGTGAAAGAATTACATTTTTCATGTGGGTAATAATAATTGCGATTATTTCTATAGCAGTTGGGGATTAGGAAGATCTCCTTGTGTGTCAATTATTTCAATTCTATTCTTAAGGCTTTAAAGGCGTAGCTAACCTTTGTATGATTAAGATATTTGAGTTTACCTAAACATAGCGAATTCATCGATGTCATTGGTTGTAGTTTATAAATCTTGGGTAGACATACACTTGATAACATAGATATCCATATGGGGGAGTTACATGTAATGCACCAATCATGTTTAGTTTGCAAATGCAGGTGGAATTAAGCAAAGGTGCTAGATTTTCATGCGTAGAGAAAGCCCTTTACAAATATCATTGTTTCCCTCAATATTGAGACACATCATAGGTGAATAGATATGACCAGCAATTTTACTTTACAAATTGCACTAAGTGAATTTACCCATCCTAAGTCTCATTTTCATTAAAAAGAACATTATCAGTTTGATTGAGGTTAAGTTATTTAGAATACTATCACCACTATTTTCATTATCAAGCATTTACATTAAATTTGTGTTTCGGCTAGAGTAGGTCCATTTCTATTTAGTTTTGTGACACTTTGTAACGACCCAGCCCAAAGTGCAACGTAATGGGCTAAGTCATTTCTTTACAATGGGTACCCTGGAAGTTAAAGATCTCTAGTCCATTCCCACTTATAAACAGGATCTTCGTATTAGATGTGGGACTAAGTTGAGAGATCTCACAATCCACCCACCTTAGGGAATTTCGTCCCCGAATGCCTATTCTTGGCCCGTTGCTAGCCCCAGCCCACGACCTTTCTGGCCCGTGACCGGCAGCCTAGCCAACATCCCTAATCCAGCCCACCATCTAACACGGAACCAGGTTGGCTCTGATACCATTTGTAACGACCCGGCCCAAAATGCAACGTAATGGGCTAAGTCATTTCTTTAAAATGGGTACCCCGGAAGTTAAAGATCTATAGTCCATTCCCACTTATAAACAGGATCTTCTCCCAGTAGGTATTAGATGTGGGACTAAGTTGAGGGATCTCACAATCCACCCACCTTAGGGAATTTCATCCCCGAAATGCCTATTCTTGGCCCGTTGCTAGCCCCAGCCCACGACCTTTCTGGCCCGTTACCGGCAGCCTAGCCAACGTTTCTAATCCAGCCCACCATCTAACACGGAACCAGGTCGGCTCTGATACCATTTGTAATGATCCAGCCCAAAGTGCAACGTAATGGGCTAAGTCATTTCTTTAAAATGGGTACCCCGGAAAGTTAAAGATCTATAGTCCATTCCCACTTATAAACAGGATCTTCTCCCAGTAGGTATTAGATGTGGGACTAAGTTGGGGGATCTCACAAGCCACCCACCTTAGGGAATTTTATCCCGGAAATGCCTATTCTTGGCCCGTTGCTAGCCCCAGCCCACGACCTTTTCTGGCCCGTGACCGGCAGCCTAGCCAACGTTTCTAATCCAGCCCACCATCTAACATGGAACCAGGTCGGCTCTGATACCACCTGTAACAACCCAGCCCAAAGTGCAACGTAATGGGCTAAGTCATTTCTTTAAAATGGGTACCCCGGAAGTTAAAGATCTCTAGTCCATTCCCACTTATAAACAAGATCTTCTCCCAGTAGGTATTAGATGTGGGACTAAGTTGAGAGATCTCACAATCCACCCACCTTAGGGAATTTCGTCCCCGAAATGCCTATTCTTGGCCCGTTGCTAGCCCCAGCCCACGACCTTTCTGGCCCGTGACCGGCAGCCTAGCCAACGTCCCTAATCCAGCCCACCATCTAACACGGAACCAGGTCAGCTCTGATACCATTTGTAACGACCCAGCCCAAAGTGCAACGTAATGGGCTAAGTCATTTCTTTAAAATGGGTACCCCGGAAGTTAAAGATCTATAATCCATTCCCACTTATAAACAGGATCTTCTCCCAGTAGGTATTAGATGTGGGACTAAGTTGAGGGATCTCACACACTTTCTACTCTTAGATACTTTCACTATAGGAACTAGCTTAAATACTACACTGTGCATTAGGTTAAAGCATCAAATCTCCATGGGAAAAATAACTTATTCATCACTCTATCATTTGCTTGATGCATTAAAATAGCACAGTAGGTTCATGCAAATAGTACACCTAAATGAGTCTAAATTGCAAAAGAGACTAAGGTTTTGGTAGAATATTCGATAGTGTTTGTAACGTCCTAACTCAGATCCCAGATGAACAAGACCGGAGGCGTTACCTAGTAAATCAAATGAGCAAAAATTTAAAATTAAAATCCTAGGATCTTTAATTTGTCGTGGTGTTTTTGTGTTAAAAAGTAGTTTAAAGTCAAGAACCATGATTCCCAATGATCATGCTTATAGCAAATAATATACAAAAATTCAAATACCATAATCATATAAAGCTTATAGCCACCAACATCTGAGTGAAGCCAAAGCATCCCAACAACAACTTGAGCTCCTTAGTAGTATTCAAAACCTACATGTTTTAAAACAAACATAAGTAACAAATGTTACTGGTCCTCACATAATTAACATATCAGCAGATGAACTACAAACAACTCATGATATATAAAATTATATGCACATATCTCCATAAGGAGAATATTTATAAGTCAAAAAGAGGCTTACCTAACCAAGGCAAGAATTGCCCACAGTACCCTACAAAATAGTTAAGTATTACAATATAGTGTACACAACAAAACAATACCGTATAAACAGTGTAGTAGTTTGATACAATACAATATAGTAATCCCTGGATATTGGCATCAGCAAGGGTAAAACAACAATATACCCACTAGAGCGTGTACATAGAAGAAAAGTAACAGATCAACAATGTAGTACATAACAAATCGATAATCCTTGGAAACACCATTAGGTCCCTGGTCATCAATCAACAAGTAAAATAGATAGAATAGTCAACAGTTAAAACAATCAAATTAGTCAATCGGTCTATTTGATCAAATCGGTCAAAATAACCCGTAATCAATCAAACCATTCAAAGAGTCCATCAATCAAATAGTAACCAATCATACAGTCAACAGTCAAACGATCAATAGTTAGTCATCCAATCAGGCAGTTGGATAGTCATCCAAATGGCTATCAAAGGCTTAACCCATTCAGAGTCAATAAGTTAAAATAGTCAAAGCCGTAAAAACACTTATCTGATCAAAACCCTAGACTCGAAAAATGCGAGTCTAATCAATTGTAAACATCTCATAATAGTATGCAATAACCTAAACTATTCGTAGAATAATTTCACAGTAGCAAACAATATGCTGATTATTTATAAGTTATATATAACTCATAAATAAATAATAATATGCATGTTTTACAACATATACAATATCAGTAATTAGAAATATATAGAAAATACAATAATTTAGAAGTATAATTTAGAATAGTGAATTGAGCATTAAACAATGCTCAGACATGGCATGATCCTAATATACTCGACGGAGTGCACACACATGCTAATATTCACTACTAGCAGATACATATATCTATAATCATAAACACACAATTAGCCACAAATCATGTACCACATGTGGGTACCGTTCGGGCCCCCTTGGTTAGCATCACGCTCCCATCCACCATGTGTACACCAAAAATTTGAAAAACATATAATAAGTATAAAGCCTGGGTAGGGTTTATTTAAATAGAACTAAAGTGCGACTATTGAGCTTAATCTTGCTTTTTTGAAATCTCATCAAGGGATCTCATCCTTGAGGTTTTGTTAATATAAAAAATCAATAAAATGGCCTGTATATTAGTGGGATCTAATAAAATGCCGCTAGCTATGTCCTACAGTGTGAAAACAAAACACGTGAGCTAAGTAGTAGATCAAGCAAAAGGAGAGTCCTAATGGACTTGAGAAGAGCTCCTCGTCCTGCCACGACAAGCGCGACTCCAAAGGACCTAGCAATGCATATCACTACTCAAACCTTGTATGATGCATGCATGTAATGTTACACAAACAATCTTAGATGCAGCAAATGACATGACATGCAGGGCAAGAAATTAAACACACCACACATCACATCAATCACATTCACATGTTGAGTGCACCAACTTCACGAGAATCTAATAAATTAAATAATGATGTCAAAACGAAGAGTATTTTAGGAAACACATTTTTGGATTTAGCCCGCACACTAAAATTCTAGCTTAAGATATCAGAAGTGCCTGGAGGAATCAGAGCAATTAACAAGAGGTGCAAGACACACTAATCTGGAATGAACTCTCTGTAAATTTATGAAAAGTAACTTAGGTTGTCGGTTAAATTATTTAACTTAACCCTAGTGATAATTCTGTCGTACTGGCTTCGGATTAGCAGAAGTTGAAATATATTGGATTGTAATGATCCGACAATCTCTGATGGGGCTGCTTGAGATGTCAAGTCAACCCATGCACTCCTATTAATTATGGATTATTTGATTATTTAAATCATTTGATAATGTTCAATTAATTATCATAATTAGGTTAAATTATTATTTAGCTTAAGATTTTACACAAAAATTAATTTTACAAACAATTATAGATTAAATTATTAATATTTCAATTATTTAATTATTTTACAAATTTGGCATGCAAAATGAGGTAGCTTGCTCGTAGTCCAAAAATTACAAAGTTTTAATCTTTTTATAGTTTTCGACCGTTATTAGGTGTACTAGTCTGGTAGATTTTATGATTTAGGACAACACAAATATTTCTTACAAATTATTAGCAAAACAACAAAAAATCAATAAAAATCACATTTTAATAATGAAATTGGCAAGAAAACTAGCAGATCTAGATGATGAGATGAAGATCTAGCTATCTACATGCCTAATCAGGATATTCTATATGCAAACAATCATGACCATGTACAAAAGATTAAAGAAGCAGGGAGGGAGCGTACCTTGGCGGGGAAAGGAGAGGGGAGAGGACAGAAAAGAGGAAGGGAGGGAAAAGGAGAGGAAGGAGGGAGCGATGAAGGATGGATGACAACCAAAAGAGGAGGACGTAGGTCGACAAGGGCAAGAGAGGAGAAGAAGGGGAAAAAAATAGGGTGGCTGGCAGGGTTTCTCAACCTTGCCTCACAACATAGTGCCACAGTGAGCACCAACCCCGGTGCACCTCCAGCTCTCGAGGCCCCCAGCCGTTGGCTGAAATGCGGGGAAATAGGGGGAAAAGACCCTGTGCACCTTGGCTCTGAGGCCCCCACCACTTGGCTGATACGCAGGGAAATAGGGGGAAAAGAGAGGGAAAGGTGGGGGAAAAGGATGGGAAAATGAGGGGATAGCTTGGGAGGCATTTAAGGCACAACTAGGGCTACGAGATGTCGAAATGTATGCAACATGGCTCTAAACATGACCACCTAACTCTACTATACACAACTGAAAATACACCCACCTGTTTGGCAATTGGGGCTGACCTAAACAACTCAACTTGTGGACATGCCCAATGCCCAAGCCCACAACACCACACAAACGATCCCACTAACACTAAACCGTTCAAATCGGATTGACTGCATACTATCCAGATCGAGCCAAAAAACAAAATCGGGCATTAAATAATAGACTGACGGGCCGAGTTTTACAGTAGCCGGGACCTTTGTTGAATCTTGCATAAGGGGAATGCACTAAGAGTGATGACCTAGCACGTTTATTGTGCCATTTACTAGAACGTGAAAATTCATGAAACATTGTTGTCAAGCCTTATCCCTGACATAGCTTTGACTTAACAAGTGAACAAAAATGTTTTTCTTTAAGCCTAGGCCCTGCCATTGCTTTGACTAGCACGTGAAAGAATATGAATTTTTTGAGCCTAGGCCGCCATTGCTTTGATTTAACACGTGGAAAGTTTGACTTTGTTAAGCCTAGGCTCTACCATTGCTTTGACTTAACACGCGAAAAACATATATCTTGCACTTAGTTTTTATGTTGCTTACTTACTTGTACTTGATTACTTGAACATGAAACATAAACATGTAAACGTCATTATGTCAAAACACTTCTCGATTAATCTATTTAAAAACATTGGCAAACAAAGGATCTCAAAACTCCCTAAATATGACTAAACGGACCTCGTCAAGCGTGTAGCCTTGAGCTCCTAGATACTTACCTCAATAGTATAAGGCTATATAAACACTTAGACTAGCTTACCCATGCCTACATGATATGACATGAAATGGCAAGCCCATGATGCTTTCACAACATGCTAATACACACATACTACATGTATACAACCTCAT
>JAURVB010015119.1:0-13252 GCA_033002965.1 Piper betle
ACATGCTAGTCAAAGCGGTTTTGGATTAGTGAGTAGGTCGTTCCTTTCCAAAGGGATGCTGACAACTTCGCTTTTTGAGTTCCTCACACCTAAAGAAACGTAGAGGTTTATAGGTATTGTTTGGTAGTGCACGCGTCTAGACATCTAGTTTAAAAGGGCACTGAAGGTAAATGCTTGAGAGTAATTGACCTTCATGCTTAATGCCAAGAGATATACAAAGGATGTAGAGGGCTTTAGGATATACTGGTAGTCCCGAGGGATAGAGAAGAAAATGAGAAAATGTTGAGGCATCTGACGAGTCAGAATGGGTTATTGTTCAAGCCGAGACTTACGGCTTCTGATTAGTGCCCTTGGAGAGTTCGCATGGAGGATATGTATATTGTGCTCTTTCTCGTGGAATATCATATTCCACTTGCCAGTTTGTACTAGTTATTTTTTTGGACCAGGAGCACTCATTACTGATGTCTTCATATTATATATGTAGGTTTTTTATCCTAAGTCGGCTTTGGTGGGAGGATAGATAAACACTACACACACTTGAGCTCAACGCAATTAGTTTCTTTCATACTTTTATTTATATTTGATGTGTTTTGACACATATTTAGTAATGTCTTCCATTCTCAAGACCCTAAGTGGGTTATTTTGATCTATATTATTAATTGAGTCTTACTGATTAGCACCTTTTAATATGACTCGACTCAATCGTAACATTTCTAATTCGGTGGTTAGCTGAACCGAAATCGGGGTGTTACATTGTATGCTCCATTGAGTTGTCTGGGCCGCATGTGGTATCGTTGTGTGTTCTAGCACAATATGTATGAGTATATATATATATATATATATATATATATGTATGATTTTAATTGGCCATACAGTGGTTTTGGTCTCAGCATTTGTGAATTTGGATGATAGTAGTCCAATTAATAGTTTTTTTATAAATTTTTAACATCACACTTTGGTGTGTACTCGAGGCCGAAAAATTAGGATCGTTATCGGAGGACGAAATTTCGAGGATAAAATTTCCTTAAAGTGAGGTAAATATAATATTCCCAAAAACATTAAATTAATCTCACATCTAATACCTACTGAGGCATGATCCTCTATATATATATATATATATATATATATTACTCCTTATGGCCTTAATAATATTTCGAGGACAAAATTCCCAAGTTGGGAAGATTATAAAGCCCCTGCAACTAACTAAGTTAATTTATCTTGGAACAAATCTTAAATATATTAAATCAATTTAATTTAATAATATTTATAGATTGTTTCTGGTAAGCTTTATTTATTGTATTTTATTAACTGACTTTTTGTATTTCATAATTTGCCTTTTCACATTTTAAAGTTAACCTCCTTGGTTATAAATAAGGGTGATAGAAAAGGGATGATTTTCATCTCTCTCGAATATATATAAATTAATTTTTTATGTGTGCTTCTATCTCTCTCGGATATATATAAATTAGTTTCTTATGTGTGCTTCCATCTCTCTCTAACATACAGATTAGATTCTTATATATGCTTCTTTGTATGATCCAACTAGTAGTGAGGTATGATGTCGGCATGCTACTGTTGACTAGATTCCGATACATATGTATGGTTATGTATGATGCTACCGTCGACTAGATTTCGGTACATATATATATTAAGACACGTATACTTCGATGAGCTATTTGGGCTACACGTGGTGTCGTTGTGTGTTATGGCATACTATGTATGATTATAGTTGGTCGTTGAGTGGTTTCGGCCTATGCTTTTAAACTTCGCTTTTGTAAAATTTGTACCCTAGTAGTCTAATTAATAGTTTTTTTCATGAATTTTTAACAATGCACTTCAGTCTGCCTTCAGACCAAAAAATTAGGATGTTACACACACCACTTGGTGATTAAGTACGATGATACTCATATAATATTCATGTCCTTATGAAAGGGTACATTCTTTAAAAGAGGTGCTCTTATAGAAAGGATAAATTCCTTAGGTTTGATTCTTGAAAAATGTTATATTTAAACGATTACACCCTTTTAATAAAATAAAATTCCCTATAATTTATATATTTCCTAAAAATTTTCTTATAAATCATTTTTTTGAGAGACACATTATTTATCTATTAAAATATACTAAATGTGACTTCTAATGGTTAGACCATTTATTGTCGCTTCCAATGGCTGCACCTTTTAATTGTCACTTCTAATAGGTACACCCTTTATTGTCACACTCTTTACTCACACACCCTTTCTTGCCACTTCTAATGGTCACACTTTTCAATTGTCACTTATAATTGTCGCACCATTTCAATTGTTACTTATAATCGTTGTACCATTTCAATTGTCACCCACACCTTTTCAATTGTCACTTCTAATGGTCACACCTTTTCAATTGTCGCATCTAATGGTCACACCTTTCAATTGTCGCATCTAATGGTTGCACCTTTAAATTGTCGCATCTAATGGTCGCACCTTTTCAATTGTCGCATCTAATCGTCGTACCTTTTTGATTGTCGCATTAATGGTCGCACCTTTTTGATTGTCGCTTCTAATGGTCACACCTTTCTGATTGTCACTTCTAATGGTCGTACCTTTTTAATTGTCACTTCTAATGGTCGCACCTTTTTAATTGTCACTTCTAATGGTCGCACCTTTTTAATTGTCACTTCTAATGGTTGCATCTTTTGATTGTCACTTCTAGTGGTTGCACCCTTTATTCTCATTTCTAATGTTCGTGCACTTTATTATTAAAAAATATACACAAACAAAAACAAAAGGATATATTTAGTCTAAGGTAAAACACGTTCTAGAGTTGAATTTCTCTTAACATGAATTTAATCTGTATCACTTCTTACTCCTATCTTCTATTCCCTCAGATTATCGATCTAGGATAATTATATAACATAGTGGCTCCCACTCTTTCATGCTTCTATTATTTTGCCTCAATTTCTACATCCCGGTGATAATTGATTAATTAACAAAATAATGCATTAAGATTTGCCTTACGATTGCATACGGTGTTGTGTGTCTCCCGGCCACAACAACAAACAAGTCAAAAGACTCATCGTATAATGAATTATATGTCTAATTTAAATAATTTCTCTCAAAATCTATTTAAACCTTGTGATCTAAGAAATAGGTGGTCAATCTACTCTTATCATTAAGAACATGATAATTCAAACAATCTGATTGAATAAAAGAGTAAGAAGTTGAAATGAATTCAATTAAAACATGTTAAGTTCCATTCTTCTATAGAATGAAATTAAGGATTACTCCATAATAAAATTAAAGAACAAGATGGAAAAGTAATGAACTTTTATTATGATAAATAATAAAAATTACAACAACTATAACTACTTAATTCACTAAATTCCTAAGCCATGTGTTGAGATATCATAAATAACAAATGACCACCCTTTATAAAGAAGATGAGATGTCCGTGAAATATAAGAATTCAAGGAGAGTTCACAACTTGTATGTACTCAAATTAATTATGGTGGCCAATCAAGTTTGTAACTCCTCGACTTGTTCAACCAATCCTTAAGTGTTAAAGATGCATCCAAGGCCATCAACATCCTTCCCTTGTGTCTTTGTGAACTCCTTGTAATTACCATTGGGTGAAGCCGAGCGCCAAGACCTTCCATTCCTAAGCTTTTTCTTTTTCTCTTTATTTTTTTCTACATTTAAACTCCAAAATTAAGCATCTCTCATAAAATATTATCTAACTAAAATATAAAGTGAAATATCACCTAATTAATAATATTTATACACGGGAATTACAAAATCACATTAAAAAATGAACAAATATTGTATACTTCAAACACTTAACAATCAGTGCACCTAAATCGGCTAACACTAAGACAACTCATCTACATAAATATAAGAAAACACATTAGTAATGAGTGTCATTGAGTCCCAAATAACTGATACTAAAAATTGACAAGATGGCAAATGGCTAACTCATATTTCATGAGAAAGGAAACTAAATGATAAAAGTAGAAACTTCTCCACATCCATGCAATAATGATAATCATATCACGACCAATAGGGCCTAAATCATGATCACTAAGAAAACATAAACATGAACTAGAAATACTCAATGGTAATATGCCAGTACTCCGGCCAATAGGACCCAGCTACTAATCAATCCAACATTGCATGGACTAGTACACTCAACAGAGAGCATGAACATGAAAAATATACACTGCCAATAGGTACTTTAATTGGGAATAATAAATATATTAACCACCAATCAATCACTACAAGGGGCACCCACCAAGCTCCTTGGTGGCATCATGCTCCCCATCTGCCTGCGTGCATAGAAAATTCAATAACACACAGTAAGTTTAAGGTCTAGAAAGGGTTTGACTAGATAGTGTGAAATGCGACTTTGGAGTTGGATCTTATTTTTGAAAACTAATCTAGAGATCTCAACTGTAAATTTTTATTAATCCAAAAATCAGTTAAATAACATGGAAGTAGTGGGATCCAATAAAATGCCATTAACTACATGTAAAACCCATGACTTGAGTCAGAGTTTACAACAGCAAACTAGTCGGTTCAAGAGTCAGTTCGACTCGAGTCAGTTTCATGAACCACGTGTTGAGTCAAGGACAGCCATGAGTTATGAGCAATGAGGGTCAAGTGTATTCAAGTGTATGATGATAACGTCAGAAAGATGAAGAAAAATGAGTTATCAGAGTATATAAAAGTGTGTTCTATATTTTTTTATGTATTTGATCATAGAAATAGTTTTAGGCCGAATCATTAGGACGCATTATAGGACAGTTGGGTGTGTTGTTAGTTATAGAACATGTCATTGTCGTGTTATGGTGTGTAATATATTTTATAGAATTTTTCCATATTTTTCTGGATTTTTTTAGGATTTATTACTAGTTGGTTATTATTTTTGACTCGAGTCTAACTCGAGTCAAGTTTTATTTACGATTTTGCCACCGAACCTAACACCATCTTCTCCCATAAACCCTCACCTCCCCCACCCCCCGACACTTCTCTCCTCACCCCCAAACCCTCGCCGCCCCTATGTTCATCAATGCCCATATCGCCGACGCCGCCCTCCCAGCCGATCGGCACCACCAAGCATCACCGCGCCATTGCCATTCCACCCTGAGCAGCTCATGGCGGCTGCCCAGCCTCCTCGACGAGATGAAGCCCCCGCAACCGTGCTCATTCCCATTGCCAATCCCACCGCAAGCAATGGTCACCGCCATGATTTAGTGGTTGCCTCAACATCTTCAACCCTCCTACAACCTTCCCCAATCGGAGTGGAGCTCAGCGCCGCTCACATCAGGCAGTTCTCCATACCCCAGGGCCTAGCCGTCGCCTCCGCCAACCACGATGACATCGTAGACACGTAGGGCTCATCGAGCCGGTTCCAATGCTACCCCATACCACCACCATCCTGCGGGTAGCCACCAGAACCCGTCTAAAAACCATCGAAACCTACCAAAAAATGGGATTCGCTAGAATTCGTCGGATCTTCTGCCAAGTTCATCCTAGTCAAACCTGATTGAACTTAGGACACCGCCAAGCTCTGAATTCGAGCTCCGAGACGCGCTATGAAACCCTAACCCTCGCAGATTATCAACGACGAGAGGTACAATTACCTTTGTTTTTATAATTTTAAATTGATATTTATTACTACAGCATGCTAGGATTGATTAATTGTTGTGATTAATGCCTGATTATGGATGAAGTGATGACTTGCATGATTTGATTGACAGCGAATAAATGTTAGTGATCTAAACAAGTAAATTAAATTTGAGCATGCTAATTTACTACAACGAAACTTAGAAAGATGTAATAAAATCAATGTGAATAGAGTGATCAAGGGATATTCTATTGATGATTATTTGATGGATGATGACTGCGTTGTGAGTGTGATGTCATGATGAGTTTGATGCATCATTCAGTTAGCGGGTATTAGCTTTTAGATTTGATGTATAGGGATGGAGCAGGAGCTCTCTGCCCAGGCACAAGAACACGCTTGGAGCTTCTACCAAGTCCGTTTAGGATTCACTCTCAATTTATTATATCATTCTATCGTGTTTTGTTTAGAATAGGAAAGAAGACGTGTAGAGTGGTGGATTTATCGTATCCCACTCTACACGGGCCATTTAGTTGATCGTATTTCCAAATTAATAACCCTCAACGATAAGATCCCTCGAGCTTGTTTTCAAAACTCAAATCCAGCTCACGATGCCTTCGGGCTTATTATATCAATCCCTACCCAGACCTATATACATGTATTTTTTCATTTTCAATGAGAGATGGAAAGAGGGAAATTGGACAAACGTGCTATGCGAGCGGGCACGTGCCAGTCGAAACCGGAAATACTGACAACCGTGCTATGCGAGCAGATATGTGCCAGTCGATAGCGGGCTTTGGAATTGGTAAGTGTCCACTCTATTCTTATAGGATCCTGACAACTCCACCTTTTAGTTCCTCAAACTCGGAGAAGTGTGGAGGTTTACAAGTACTGTTGTGCAATGCATGTCTAGACTTGTGGCGTAAAAGGGTACTGAAAGCGCATGCCTGAGAGTACTCAGCCTTTGTACTTAGGGCCAGGTGTAATGCGGAGGACATAGAGGGCTGAGATGAAAGAGAAAGTGTAACAACCCAGACCAAAGTGCAAACTAATGTGCTAAGTCATTTCTTCAAAAGTGGTAAACCAAGTTAAAGATATGTAGTCCATTCCCACTAATAAATAAGATCTTTTCCGAGTAGGTATTAGATGTAGGACTAAGTTGAGGGATCTCACAATCCACCCACCTTAGGAAATTTTGTCCCCAAAATTCCTAAACTTGGCACGCTGCTAGCCTCAGTACACATCCTTCTCTGGCCCCTAACCGGTAGCCTTAGCCAACCTCCCTAGTCCATCCCACCATCTAAAAGTTGCTCTGATACCATTTGTAATGACCCCAACCAAAGTGCAAACTAATGAGCTGTCCTTTAAAAGTAGTTAACCAAGTTAAAGATCTATAGTTTATTCCCACTTATAAACAGGATCTTATCCAAGTAGGTATTATATGTGGAACTAAGTTGAGGGATCTCATAGTGTGATTTTCCCGAGCAAAGGGATAGTTTAAATAGCTAAGGAAAGAGAATGTGATGTAAGAGAATGATATGGAAAGAGGATGCTACCGCCCGAGGTCGATGGCTCCCATTATTGCCCTTATGAGAGTTCTTGAATAAATATATGAGGTTTTTATTCAACAAGAGGGTTAGCTCTCCTTTGTCAGATTGTTATTAGTTATTTTCTAGATAGGTAACACTCGTTACTGACAGTTTTTATATTTATGTAGGTGAGAATTGTGATGGATAAAAGCTTTCAGGGCAGTCAAGGAGCAGCATAGAACCGTGCACACATGTACCTGCCGTATGTAATGTATAATGATGGTGTATTGATGCTATGTGAATGATGATAATAATATTGTGACATGTCTTGATAAACTGCCCAGGAAACAAATAGGTAAATTTGAATAAACAGGGAGCCTTAGAGCTCAAACTCGACTCAAATGAAGACGAAAGCGATAATGACCGAATGTCGTGATAGATTGTCATGTTTTATGTTATTTTGAAAATATATATATATATATCCCTGTTGTGGACAAGTTGGCCCTCATTTCACTTTTAAGGGAAACTCTGTTTGTTTTCCTATAGAAATAGATATTTTTCTTTAGATTTTTCATTTATTGCTATTATTCTGTTTTTGCTTGCACGTCATGGCATGCATGTAGGATTGCATTAGAACCCAATTATTCCATCTATGCTTTGCATGTCACATCTCCATCTTAAGGCACTGAGGATAGATCCAGGTCGACTTAATCGAATTAAGTAGATTAGCGAATGGTTCGGTCACCGATAACATCTTCTGGTTGGTTCATGGGTGAGCTGAAACGGGGTGTTACACTACATCCTACATCTAAAAACAAAACACATTGAGCCAAGCAGTAGAACAAGCAGAAGGAATCCTAATAGACCTATGAGAAGCGTTCCTCGTCCTATCGCGATAAGGTCAACTCCTCACACACTAGGAATGCAAACCACTACCCAAACCCTATATGATGTATGCGTGCAATGGCATGAACATAGTTCAAGATGTGACAAGAATGACATGGCATGCAAATAGACAAGAAAAGTAAACACAAAAATCATGCCAACATTCAAATACCAAGTGCATCAACAAATTGAGCGAAATTCTAAAAAGACGAACAAGATATTGAATTGAACATCTTGTTTCATTATAAAATAATATTCAGAATGCAACCCACATACTTAAATCTAATTTGAGATATTGCAATGATCGATAGGTTTAGAGCAATTTAACTTGAAATATTTGTCATACTAGTCAAGAATAAGATTTCGGTAAACTTATCAAAAGTAACTTAAGTTTTCAGAGTCAATTATTTAAACTTAACCACGATGATAATATTAGCAGAGCGAGTTTACATGTGAAGAACTTGAAAGATATCAAGTCGAAACCATACTCATATCCATTAATTAAAGATTATTTATTATAAAAAAAATTTTATATTGTTTATTTGATTAAGATAATTAAGTTAATTATCATTTAACTTAAGATTTCCACACAACACACATTTTACAACCAAATATAAGTTAGAACATTATTATTTTCATTATTTATTTAATTTAAAATTGGCATATAAAATGAGGTCGCATGAACGTATTAGAAAAATTATATTTTATTAGGCTAATTAGCCAGTAAATTTTACAACTTTGGGTCGAAATGAGCATTTTATTAACAAAAACACATCTTTTTAATAAAAAACAATTTTTTTTACACATAAACAACAAGAAAACTAGCGTATCAACTAGTAAGAACGATGATTTACACATCTACATGCATAAACAAGAAGAACTACATGTAAACCATCATGATCGTGCAAAAAATGAATAGAAAATGGAGAGAAAGGAACATACCTCGACAAGGAGGGGAAGAATGGGAGGAGGGGAAGAGGGGCATCCGTAAACATATCATACATACGTCGTATGAGGTTGTATACATGTAGTATGTGTTATTAGCATGTTGTGAAAGCATCATGGGCTTGCCATTTCATGTCATATCATGTAGGCATGGGTAAGCTAGTCTAAGTGTTTATATAGCCTTATACTATTGAGGTAAGTATCTAGGAGCTCAAGGCTACACGTTGACGAGGTCCGTTTAGTCATATTTAGGGAGTTTTGAGATCCTTTGTTTGCCAATGTTTTTAAATAGATTAATCGAGAAGTGTTTTGACATAATGACGTTTACATGTTTATGTTTCATGTTCAAGTAATCAAGTACAAGTAAGTAAGCAACATAAAAACTAAGTGCAAGATATATGTTTTTCGCGTGTTAAGTCAAAGCAATGGTAGAGCCTAGGCTTAACAAAGTCAAACTTTCCACGTGTTAAATCAAAGCAATGGCGGCCTAGGCTCAAAAAATTCATATTCTTTCACGTGCTAGTCAAAGCAATGGCAGGGCCTAGGCTTAAAGAAAAACATTTTTGTTCACTTGTTAAGTCAAAGCTATGTCAGGGATAAGGCTTGACAACAATGTTTCATGAATTTTCACGTTCTAGTAAATGGCACAATAAACGTGCTAGGTCATCACTCTTAGTGCATTCCCCTTATGCAAGATTCAACAAAGGTCCCGGCTACTGTAAAACTCGGCCCGTCAGTCTATTATTTAATGCCCGATTTTGTTTTTTGGCTCGATCTGGATAGTATGCAGTCAATCCGATTTGAACGGTTTAGTGTTAGTGGGATCGTTTGTGTGGTGTTGTGGGCTTGGGCATTGGGCATGTCCACAGTTGAGTTGTTTAGGTCAGCCCCAATTGCCAAACAGGTGGGTGTATTTTCAGTTGTGTATAGTAGAGTTAGGTGGTCATGTTTAGAGCCATGTTGCATACATTTCGACATCTCGTAGCCCTAGTTGTGCCTTAAATGCCTCCCATGCTATCCCCTCATTTTCCCATCCTTTCCCCCACCTTTCCCTCTCTTTTCCCCCTATTTCCCGCGTATCAGCCAAGTGGTGGGGGCCTCAGAGCCAAGGTGCACAGGGTCTTTTCCCCCTATTTCCCCGCAGTCCAGCCAACGGCTGGGGGCTTCAGAGCTGAGGTGCACGGGGTTGGTGCTCACTGTAGCACTATGTTGTGAGGCAAGGTTGAGAAACCCTGCCAGCCACCCTATTTTTTTCCCCTTCTTCTCCTCTCTTGCCCTTGTCGACCACTGCCCTCCTCTTTTGGTTGTCATCCATCCTTCATCGCTCCCTCCTTCCTCTCCTTTTCACTCCCTTCCTCTTTTCTGTCCTCTCCCCTCTCCTTTCCCCGCCAAGGTACGCTCCCTCCCTGCTTCTTTAATCTTTTGTACATGGTCATGATTGTTTGCATATAGAATATCCTGATTAGGCATGTAGATAGCTAGATCTTCATCTCATCATCTAGATCTGCTAGTTTTCTTGCCAATTTCATTTTTAAAATGTGATTTTTATTGATTTTGTTGTTGTTTTGCTAATAATTTGTAAGAAATATTTGTGTTGTCCTAAATCATAAAATCTACCAACTAGTACACCTAATAACGGTCAAAACTATAAAAAGATTAAAACTTTGTAATTTTTAGACTAGAGCAAGCTACCTCATTTTGCATGCCAATTTTGTAAAATAATTAAATAATTGAAATATTAATAATTTAATCTATAATTGTTTGTAAAATTAATTTTTGTGTAAAATCTTAAGCTAAATAATAATTTAACCTAATTATGATAATTAATTGAACATTATCAAATGATTTAAATAATCAAATAATCCATAATTAATAGGAGGCATGGGTTGACTTGACATCTCAAGCAGCCCCATCAGAGATTGTCGCATCATTACAATCCAATATATTTCAACTTCTGCTAATCCGAAGCCAGTACGACAGAATTATCACTAGGGTTAAATTAAATAATTTAACCGACAACCTAAGTTACTTTTCATAAATTTACAGAGAGTTCATTCCAGATTAGTGTGTCTTGCACCTCTTTTTAATTGCTCTGATTCCTCCAGGCACTTTGATATCTTAAACTAGAATTTTAGTGTGCGGGCTAAATCCAAAAATGTGTTTCCTAAAATACTCTTCGTTTTGACATCATTATTTAATTTATTAGATTCTCGTGAAGTTGGTGCACTCAACATGTGAATGTGATTGATGTGATGTGTGGTGTGTTTAATTTCTTGCCCTGCATGTCATGTCATTTGCTGCATCTAAGATTGTTTGTGTAACATTACATGCATGCATCATACAAGGTTTTAGTAGTGATATGCATTGCTAGGTTCTTTGGAGTCACGCTTGTCGTGGCAGGACGAGGAGCTCTTCTCAAGTCCATTAGGACTCTCCTTTTGCTTGATCTACTACTTAGCTCACGTGTTTTGTTTTCACACTGTAGGACATAGCTAGCGGCATTTTATTAGATCCCACTAATTGTGGGCCATTTTATTGATTTTTTATATTAACAAAACCTCAAGGATGAGATCCCTTGATGAGATTTCAAAAAAGCAAGATTAAGCTCAATAGTCGCACTTTAGTTCTATTTAAATAAACCCTACCCAGGCTTTATACTTATTATATGTTTTCAAATTTTTGGTGTACACATGGTGGATGGGAGCGTGATGCTAACCAAGGGGCCCGGAGCGGTACCCACATGTGGTACATGATTTGTGGCTAATTGTGTGTTTATGATTATAGATATAGTATCTGCTAGTAGTGAATATTAGCATGTGTGTGCACTCCGTCGAGTATATTAGGATCATGCCATGTCTGAGCATTGTTTAATGCTCAATTCACTATTCTAAATTATACTTCTAAATTATTGTATTTTCTATATATTTCTAATTACTGATATTGTATATGTTGTAAAACATGCATATTATTATTTATTTATGAGTTATATATAACTTATAAATAATCAGCATATTGTTTGCTACTGTGAAATTATTCTACGAATAGTTTAGGTTATTGCATACTATTATGAGATGTTTACAATTGATTAGACTCGCATTTTTCGAGTCTAGGGTTTTGATCAGATAAGTGTTTTTACGGCTTTGACTATTTTAACTTATTGACTCTGAATGGGTTAAGCCTTTGATAGCCATTTGGATGACTATCCAACTGCCTGATTGGATGACTAACTATTGATCGTTTGACTGTTGACTGTATGATTGGTTACTATTTGATTGATGGACTCTTTGAATGGTTTGATTGATTACGGGTTATTTTGACCGATTTGATCAAATAGACTGATTGACTAATTTGATTGTTTTAACTGTTGACTATTCTATCTATTTTACTTGTTGATTGATGACCATGGACCTAATGGTGTTTCCAAGGATTATCGATTTGTTATGTACTACATTGTTGACTGTTACTTTTCTTCTATGTACACGCTCTAGTGGGTATATTGTTGTTTTACCCTTGCTGATGCCAATATCCAGGGATTACTATATTGTATTGTATCAAACTACTACACTGTTTATACGGTATTGTTTTGTTGTGTACACTATATTGTAATACTTAACTATTTTGTAGGGTACTGTGGGCAATTCTTGCCTTGGTTAGGTAAGCCTCTCTTTTGACTTATAAATATTCTCCTTATGGAGATATGTGCATATAATTTTATATATCATGAGTTGTTTGTAGTTCATCTGCTGATATGTTAATTATGTGAGGACCAGTAACATTTGTTACTTATGTTTGTTTTAAAACATGTAGGTTTTGAATACTACTAAGGAGCTCAAGTTGTTGTTGGGATGCTTTGGCTTCACTCAGATGTTGGTGGCTATAAGCTTTATATGATTATGGTATTTGAATTTTTGTATATTATTTGCTATAAGCATGATCATTGGGAATCATGGTTCTTGACTTTAAACTACTTTTTAACACAAAAACACCACGACAAATTAAAGATCCTAGGATTTTAATTTTAAATTTTTGCTCATTTGATTTACTAGGTAACGCCTCCGGTCTTGTTCATCTGGGATCTGAGTTAGGACGTTACAAACACTATCGAATATTCTACCAAAACCTTAGTCTCTTTTGCAATTTAGACTCATTTAGGTGTACTATTTGCATGAACCTACTGGTGCTATTTTAATGCATCAAGCAAATGATAGAGTGATGAATAAGTTATTTTTCCCATGGAGATTTGATGCTTTAACCTAATGCACAGTGTAGTATTTAAGCTAGTTCCTATAGTGAAAGTA
>JAURVB010015120.1:0-27887 GCA_033002965.1 Piper betle
GTATACTGCAGTATATAATAGGGGATACACAGTGTCTCATTTTATGAACATCTCAGGCCTCTCCTTATAGAAGTTTGTACGAAACCAGGAAAGCAATTTTTCATTTTCAACTGCAGCATATAATAGATAAATTCTACTTAACAATGGCGTGCTCAAATAAGAATTTCAATTTTTCCAAGAAAAGAAGCTACCGTCTTTTCTCCTCTTTGAGCTTCACATCAACGTGATGAACCTTAACGGATGGCAAAGAAGCTCGAGGCCTCCACTGAAATAGAAACTCAAAAGTCTCCTTCAAAAGTCTTTCCTCTTCCGACATCTCCTCCCTCTCTTTCGCTTATTATCTCTTCCTCTCTCACTTACTATCCCTCTCCTTGCCTTTGATGATCGGTTGATCTCTCCTTGCTTCGCCTCCTTGCGCCGCTGCTTCTCCCCTTTGAACGTTTTCTTCGAGCTTTGGCTTGCCGGCCTGCAAAGGTGCCTCCTTTAAAAATGTTTGTTGGTCACAGTGAAAAAGTAAATCCCAACACGCCGTCGACCCATCGTGTGATTTGAACTTTATGTCCTCCCCAAATTTGTGTCGTTTGAATTTGAGGTTCTCTTGCAAATCAAAAGTTCAAACAATATGTCTACTTGTTGTAGTTTTAAAATTAACTATAGAAATTGCACGGGGCAATCTGCAGGTCATGTTTAATTTTTTGTGAATGATGCTCAGAAAAAAGTTGAGTAGAAATTGTGAAATCGGAGGTCGGTTCAATTTTTTATTTAATTATTAATTTGATGAAATAAATTAATTGGGTTAGACCTAGTAAATAATTAAATAAGAATTATAGCAGATTAATATTGAATATTGATTAGAGAATAAACAATTAATCATGATTTAATAATTAATTTGGTAGAATTCTCATAATTATTAAAATTTTTATAGAATATAATATTAGCCTTATAAATATTGAAGGTATTATGTTATTGATGTAAAATATCGGACATTCGGTCATTCGGTTGTTTAGATAAAAAAATGTCTATGTTTAGTTTGTTTTAATTCGTTCGAGTTCGGTCGGTTAAATTCAGTCGGACATCCATTCGGATTTCGATCAAACTCGGCGTCTACGCCCACATGTAGGTGTCTCATTCAAGAAGATGATAGGATGCCCAACCTTTTACATAGTCTAGCATGCTTTGTCTCGGGTAAATTTTTTAGTCGTTTAGGCAAAGGCAGCAAATCGTATATGCATATCGGAAGTATCCGACATCTATCCTTGATCGATAAAGAAGAGGAAGTTGAAATGTTTGATGAAGCCACATGCATTCGCGCACTTTTGGTGCTTTGAAATCATTTGTTTGGCGAGATTAATCTTAAATGGACACTCTTGCGTGTTTTAGATCTAAGTTTCGGTGACTTATCTGAGCTACCAAGTTTTGTGGGAAACTTAAACCACTTATGCTACCTCAATCTCTCGGGATGTCAGAAACTTCAAAATCTCCCAACTTCAATATCTAAGCTTCATAATTTACAGCACTTGACCTCAGAGAATGCATAAATATAGGTAGCATAGGTAGCACTTGACTTCAATATCTACCACTCATACGGGAAACTTAAAGCACCTCGCTACCTCAATCTCTCCTCGTGTTGTAATCTTCAAAATCTCCCTGATTTGATATGCGAGCTTCATAATTTACACACACTTGACCTCTGTGAATGCCATGGTATAAAGGATGCCTTACTGACTGATATGGGAAACCTCCAGAATTTATGGTATCTATGTCTCGGCCAGATGAAATATCTGTCAGCTTTAATTGTCAAACTATCCAATCTGTTGATGTTGAATCTTCATGGTACTTCCATATGTTATTTGCAAACTTCAAAAATTACAGTTTGTGATACCCTTTCAGGTTGCCAATCTCTTTCACATTTGCCAAACAAGATAGGAGACCTTCAATATCTAAGGGCTGTGTGGCTTGGCTGGAGTTCAATATCTTGTCGACCAGAATCAATATGCAATGTCTGCTATTTGTGAGTGTTAGATATTTCTAGATGAGCTCAATTCATTACCATGCAACATAGGAAACCTAACATGCATTGAGAAATAGGGAAGATTGGTTGTCGGAAGAGAAGGACATGGAAACGAAGTGGTCAAGGGCATGAACAAGATTCAAGGCAAACTAATAATCTTACGTCTGGAAAATGTTCAGTGTTGAACATGCGCTGATGGCTAACTTGGAAAAAAAGTACTTGATGAAATACATTTAGAGTGGAGTAGTGCCTACTTAATGAAGGTCATGATACAATTAATGTTTTAGAATATGATGATATTTTAGATACTATTGATCGAGAAATGGAGGCAAAGGTTGTTGATGCACTTAAGCCTCATCCCACATCGCTCATGGCTGTATCTTTCCTCAACTATCGTGGTGGAAAGATTCCGAAATGGATGTCCACTTTGAGTTTCCCAAGTTTCAAGAGGTTAGTTATGGAAGTACTCGAGGAGATAAACAGAATGACAGATGTTGAGCTTCCTTCCTTGGAGTTGCTACATATTGAAAACTGCATCAAGTTAAAAGATGTTTCTGTGGGGTAAACCTTTGTGTGTTAGCATGCCAATGAGTCCATCTCTTGGGAATTCCAGCTCTTCACTCGCATCACCAAGGGGTGACTATGAGCTTATGTTAAGCTTACGTTGAGTTTCAATTATGCCATGAGGGATGGGGTCCCCATCCACACCTATAATCTCATGTATGCGCATACATGCGTCCACGGCTTATAGTTAATAATAATTGTTATTAATTCACCCTCCTGTTAATACAAGTTCATCATGAGTTGTTTTTCGCTATTGTGCCTTAACACCTTTTTATAGATGAGGGCATATATTTAATTTTTTAAATAATTTTAACGATATGGGCCCGTGTCAGATTAAGTTAATTCATTGACTTTGGTTGTGTTCGGTACATGGTGGCCTAATCTAGTTTAGGCCAATCAGGGCAGCCAAAATAAAAAATATAACATTTAAAGTTATTATACAGACTTTGAAAGCTGATGGAAGGTACCATCAATAAGACGAGAATCCTAAATTGAGAGTCATAAATAAAATATATGTTAACACACATAACTTTTGAGATATATGCATGAAATGATATAATGTGACATGTGATACTACCATAACATATATCTTAAATTATTTACTTAATTACTGATAAATTAACCGATAATAATTTATTATTTAATAAATTATTACCAAGCAAATCAATGCAAGGAAAAAATTTAATCATGCTAATAAATAATTGTACCAACAAGTAAAATAAGTAATAGTCAATTTATTTTCATTCTTTTATAATTAGCATATCAATAACAGATTAATTTAATCATTAATTTCTTCATTCCACGACTACTAACATAATACGGTTAAGTAAATCCTCCATACGATTCCATAAGGCATGCATATCGGTATTCCATGTCTTATAACACACACCAACTTCAACATGATAAGCATTTTACATTTAATAGGTCAGTTAGGCAATGGCCAGTAACCCCTAAATGTTTAAATGTTAAGTGATATTTTACTTGAGCAGGAAAATCACACATAAAAGTTTGGAAATTATGTACATGAGTCAATAACTAGTTATGTTTTAACTCCTTAGCACATCATCAACATCCATTCAATAAATTACACCATGTGGTTCCTGAACTCAAATTACGTTAACCACATATAAGGCACACTAATTCAATACTCATCAAAATAATTCTTTATAGCGAGTTACTTAAAAAGTAATTAGTGAAACTGTAATCTTCATATTATTTACTACTGCCGGTTATTAACCAGGTAACATCTAATCATGTAACAACACAAATTATATATTAGCTCGAAATCAATAGTAACTAGCGCCAAATCAATAGTAACAAGGCCACAAAAATTTGACCAAGTATTTAGGATAGCTAACTTCAGTTTACAATTTCCTTTTTTAACTCATCATGGAAACCATCATATTAACATAGCTATTTAATTTGTCACTTGAATAATGATTATTATTATCATAAAGCATTACCTTACGATAAATTACTAACCGTTAACGTAACTAATCCAACCCATGTCAACCGAATACAAAAATAAGATCAAACCCCTAAAAATGTTATCATTCTAAGGTCTGCTCCATCCAACGATGGGTTTACATCACAACTATCTTGAATCCATTATTTTCCCAACCAAAAACAAAGACATTCCCAAACTAGATCAATCCAAATATCAAGGTCTGTGTAAGGTATAAAGAAATTTTTTTCTCAAACACGTGCCGGCATAGGGACGAAAGAGAAGCCAAACCCAACAAAACGTCAACAAAGAAAACAAAGCGCTGCAAGCATGCACGAGGTGACCCAAACGCCGACTGAAACACATGCCCAACGTTGAGAAAGCACAGAAATAAAAGTCAAACCAAGAATAACAACTACCAATGATTCTACAAAACATAATTAATCTAAACAAAAAAAATTTCATGGAAGCATGGGAAAGAAAAATAAAAAGAAAGAAAGAAAGAACAACGTTAAGAACGCTATACCAGAGACAAAAAAAGAGTGGCACATAGAAATAAAAGGAACATGTTGAGTGGAAAGGGGAAGAAATGACGGACTACCACAGATTTTCCTCAACTCGACAGGAGACCCGGTTCAAAGAGTCACGTAAAACTCACCAATATCCACTCTAACCTAAAAGGTCATCCAGCCCTAATGCACAGAAATGTGTTTTTAGTGTTTAGTCATCTCACAAGTTTCATGTTGTAATGATTATTTAATGAAATGACTAATTCATGTAGGTTGTCGATTACTAGTTTGTCATAGGTTCAATGACATGAACATCGTTGACATTGTCATAGGTTCAATGACATGAGCATCGTTGACATATGCATTTTATGACATGATATCTTATATTTTTTTGATTTAACACTTGTGTAGGTACAAAGCAAGGAAGATGTATGGACTATGAGGGATGAGATAGAAGACTTAAAGATATACATACCAAGCTAAAGAGAATTCTTCATAAGGATTGATACCAACTACAACTATTGGAGTCTGCTTATCATTGAGGAAATGCTTCTTATGAAGACTCCAAGTGAAGAAAAGGACCAAGCAACCAAATCAAATATTGTTATTGAAGATTAGTTTGAAGTGTTGAAGTGAAGAACAATTTGGTATGAGTTCGGCCAGGAGTTCAGCGACCGAAGTATGGAGGAGCCGGCAAGGAAGAAGGGTGATAAGACCTTCGGCTAGTAATTGGTCATGCATTCGGCTATCGAAGAGAAAGGCATGGTGAAAGGCCGAGAAGCTGCTAATTAAGCATAATTAACCGAAAAGGGAAAATTATTTGATAATTTAGCTTTAAAAGTAATTGATATTTGAGTTTCTTACTAGAAAAGGGAAGAAATATTTTGATATTACCTAGTGGTGGGAGAATTAAGTATAATTAAACTAAAACAGAAAGTTATTTGATAATGACAAGATTGCCCTCTAATTAAAAAAATTAACAGTGGTTACTGACTGCCAACAGCGGATGCTCTGCCATGTGGTGGCCAACGTCTGAGCCCTTGGCCAACGATGGCCGCTTCTGTTGCCACTGGCCGTGGGCAATTAGAACTGGTCACCTAAGGCTAAGGGGCATCTGCCTTAATTGTTTTTACTTTCTTAAAATTTTGACTGATTTTATTTTATTTTTTAAATGAGGGTATTACAACAATTGAAATTTTTTTCCTTTTTTTGGTAATTAGTTTGATTTGCCCAATCTTGGTAATATTTAAAATTTTCCTCTTTTTCTGATGAAAAGTTATATTTTTCATGATAATTTTTCTAGTAATTTTCAATTGAGCTTTTTAGTTGAAAAAGGGAGCAATTTTTTTATATTACCTATTAGTGAGAAAATCAAAGCAATCACGAGAAAAGAGGAAAATTAATTAAATACCAAAACTACCCTAAATTTTTAAAAAAGTGTTTTTACGGGCGATTAGTGTGGCCATGAAATGGGCTGCGATCTGGACCACGGGCTGCCGGACCTGGCCTAAGCCTACCGACAACCTGATCTGGCCAATCATAATCCTGTTGCTAGCTAGCGATAATTTTTCTTTTCTTAAGGACAATACTCTTCCAACGATGAGCAGTGGGTGATCTAGTTACCCCATTGTCGGGTGTATTCAACCTATATAAGGACCACATCAATGATTCCTTATATTCTTCGTTTTAAAAATTATTTTAGTATTTTAATTAAATATTCTTTTTCGGACAATTAACTTTGATTCTCCCAACCACTTGGTAATATGAAAAACCTACTACCCTTTTCTTATAAAAAACCTTTTCCAATTATCGAGATCATGACCGACAATGTGGCCCAGAGTCAAGTCGCCATTTTTTTCCAAGCAGTTTCGTAATAAGTGATGGGTCCTCCAACAACCGTGCAGACCACTTTTTGTGGAGACCATTAGGAAGCCAAAACCTGTGTATTCGTCCGCTCTTGTCATTTGCGCCAATATCACCTATTACAAGGTATTCTCGTTTTTTTTTTCAGAGCAAAATACTTATTTTACTTGAATTATTTGAAGTCATTGTTGTGTTTCAATCTATCATTTGCTTGGCATATGCCCTGTTTTTCAGTTTTAATCAAGAAAGAAGTTAAGTCTCCATGCTCTCACATGGGTAGACACCAATTTTTCATTTGAAAGAAAAGTGGACTTGAGTTGATCCAACATGAAAACATGGAAATCTTGATGTTAGAGTGCATCAAATCATTTGATATTCTAATGTGTGCGTGCACTTGTTTAATCCTTTGGATACTTTTTTGATAGGCTGCTTAATTATTTATACACATGATAGGATTTACCATCTTGCTGGAGTCCATTCTCGCCTTGAATTATCCGAGCTCGATGATTCAACAATTTATCTTTTACTATTTTTGTCTTGCTTTTTTTCAACAAATTTTAGGTCTTGAATTCGCCAATTGGATTATCAAGTAATTGCCCTCGTTGAGAAGCTCATGGCGTTCCCAGTGAAGCCAGAAGCAGCTCTCGCCAGTCATTTTCGTAATATATTACAAGATATGCAGCCGATCTTTAATTCCAATGACCTGTTGAGCTTTTGGGGCATTGATCAAAAGCTGGAAACTCTGGAGAAGTTATTACAAAGCATTCCAGATGTGCTTGATGACGCTGAGTGGAGAAGCCCAACTGAAGGAGGAGTAAAGGTTTGGATGGACGGTCTAATGGAACTTCTCTACTGCATAGAGGACTTCGTGGATGACATGAACATCGAGCGAGTTCGGATTGAGAAGCAATTAGCAGCCAAGAATCAAGCAGCCTTTACCGCCCAGAATCAATTAGAAGCCCAGAATTACAACTCACTGGATCATCAAGCGGCTAGTTTATACACTCCTTGGGATATCATGGCAGACAGCACCTCCCAAAAGAAAAAAATTTCGAAAAGCATAAAAGATGTCATTGATAACCTAGAGAATATTGAAAAAGAGGCAAAGAAGCTGAACCTTAACCCACAAGCATTGGCCGGGACCCCAGTGACAAGTATTGCTGTTAAAGATGGAGAGGATATTGGTCCCTTGGTGGATGAGTCTGAGATATATGGTCGACAGGAGGATAAGGATCATGTAATAAACTTGTTAATGAATCCTAATGATTCAAGCAGGAACTACTCAGTGGTTTCCATAGTGGGAATGGGAGGAGTAGGGAAAACTACTCTTGTCCGTCTTGTCTTAATGGATGAGAGGGTCAAAAGCAACTTTGATATGCAAAGTTGGGCTTGTGTTTCTGACGATTTCGACTTTAGCAGGGTTGTAAGAGAGCTTATTGAGTATATCAGCGGGAAAAAACTTCCAAGATGACAACTGCAGCCTTGCTTAAAAGTCTCAAAGGCATGGTAACTGCCAAGAAAGTTTTGTTTGTACTCGATGACATGTGGATGGTGGAAGCATGGGAGAAGCTCAAGGGGGCATTTACTTATTGTGCTGGAGGAAGCAAAATTCTTGTCACCACGCGTAATAAAAACATTGGGCATGCTATTAATGACAAGGAGATATACGAGTTGAAAACATTGGAGGACAATTATTGTTGGGTTTTGTTCAAACAGAAAGCTTTTGGTGGAGTGGTTGACGAAAGGTTAGAAAGAATAGGAAAAAAATTGTGAAAAAATGTAAAGGAGTTCCTCTTGCAGTCAAGGTCATTGGAAGTTCCTTACGGATTGCTCCCGAGGAAATGTGGGAAAGAACATTAAATAATGAAATATGGGAATCAATGCATGTGACAAAAGATGGAATCTTCCCGGTCCTGAAATTGAGTTACAATTATTTGCCTTCTTCTCTGAAACGTTGCTTTCAAAACTTCGCAGTTTTCCCAACTGATTATTGCTTTGAAAGAGATAATTTGGTTAGACTATGGATTGCGGAAGGTCTAATAGAGTCTGGAGAGGGAAGAATGTTGGAAGACATTGGGTTTAGTTATTACATTGAGTTGCAAAGAAGGTGTATCATTGAAAAAGATGGTAGGATGCACGACCTCCTACATAGTCTAGCATGCTTGGTTTCAGGTAAATGTTTTAGTCGTTCAACCAAAGGCAGCAAATCATGCAGGCATATGAGAAGAATCCGGCATCTATCCTTGGTAGATGAAGAAGTGAACATTGAAATTTTTGATAAAGCCACAAAACTTCGTACGCTTTTGGTGTTTGGAAGGCATTTGTTTGACAAGATTAATCTTAAATGGACACTCTTGCGTGTTTTAGATCTAACTCACAATGACTTAACGGAGCTACCAAGTTCGTTGGGAAACTTAAAGCACCTTCGTTACCTCAACCTCTCAAGGTGTAATAATCTTCAAAGTCTCCCGAATTCGATATGCGAGCTTCATAATTTACAAACACTTGACCTCAGTCATTGCTCTCATATGAGGGGTAGTGCCCTACCGACTCACATGGGAAACCTCCAGAATTTAAGGTTTTTAAGTCTCAGCCACATGAAAAATCTGTCAGCTTTGCCCAGCTCAATTGTCAAACTATCCAATCTGTTGACGTTGGATCTCGGAAGGTGTAGGAACCTTACTTGCATGCCGGATAATATAGGAGGTCTACAAAGTTTACAAAGACTCTGGCTTAATGGTACTTTCATATTTAGCATTAATTCTAATTTCATTTGCAAACTTCAAAAATTACAATTGTTATACTTTTTCAGGTTGCCATCCTATTTCACACTTGCCAAGTGAGATAGGAAACCTTCAACATCTAAGGGAGTTGCGGATTGGCTGGAGTTCAATATCTTGTCTACCAGAATCAATATGCAATATCCGCAACTTACGAGTATTAGATATTTCTGATTGCAGAAGTCTCAATTCATTACCACGCAACATAGGAAACCTAACATGCATTCAGACACTAGGTATATTCATTGTTGGAAGAGAAGAAGGACATGGCATTGAAGTGCTTAAGGACATGAACAAGCTCCAAGGCAAACTGACAATCTCATATCTGGAAAATGTTCACAGCGTCGAACATGCGCTGATGGCTAACTTGAAAAAAGTACTCGATGAAATACATTTCAACTGGGGTAATGAAGGTCATGAATCTCATGATAGTATTAGTTATTTCGAAGATGATGATATTTCAGATGCTGTTGACAGAGATTTGGAGGCAAGGGTGCTTGATGCACTTGAGCCTCATCTCACGTTTCTCAAGTCCTTATCTTTCTGCAACTATTGTGGTGGAAGGATTCCGAAATGGCTGTCCGCTTTTAGTTTCCCTATTCTCAAGAAGTTAGTTATGAAAGGACTCGATGGAATAAACAGAATGGTGGATCTGGAGCTTCCTTCACTAGAGCGGCTTAAAATTGAGAGTTGCCTCAAGTTAAAAGATGTTTCCATGGGAGTTCCAAACTTGATTAGACTTGTGGTGGTAGCATGTCCAGATTTAACCACATTGTCAATCAGTCCATCTCTTGGGACTTCCCGCTCTTCTCTCACATCATCGATATTGGACCTTCCCCAACTGAAGCACCTTATATTTATGGGTTGCTCCAGTTTGAGGGATATTTGCATGGTGCTGGTACCTCGGTTGGAAGAATTATGGATCACAGATTGCAAAGAGTTAAAGATGATATATGTTGATCATATGCAGAATCAACGGAAGTTGATGCTCACGTCATTACCTAACCTCACTCTGCTCGGGGATTTCATCCCGGGTCGTCGTCGCTTGCATCATTCAGGGAGCTGTCCATTTCTTCAGGATGTGAACATGAACTTATATCATTGGAATTCCCTAACCTCGAAGACTTGGATGTACAGGAATGCCCCAAGTTGAAATTCAGCCCGGAGGGGTTGGGCCACTGTACGTCTCTCGAATCCATCACCTTCTCTGGCGACCAACTGGAAACCCTAAAAGTGGCGTCTCTTCAAAACCTACCTCGTTTAGAGACCATGGAAATGACGGGCATTGCAGGGGAGTTGCTTCCAGTGGTGGGGGATGATGAGGCTGGTTCCACATCTAGTTCCCTTCCCCCCACATTGACGAGATTGGAAATAAAAAATTGCCCAAACCTGACCCACCTACCCAAGGCATTGCGCACTATCGCCTCCCTTCGAACACTGATAATCAGAGACTGCCTGGAGTTGGTGTCGTTCCCTGAGACAGGGCTTCCTCCCTTGCTTCAAGAACTTCGTGTATTTTCATGCAAGAATCTCCAATACTTTCCTACAGGCCTCAATGACCACACGTCCCTGCGAAAAATATATTTTTGTGGTTGTGAACAGGTAGAAGCCCGACCAGACGAGGGACCCCCTCCCAACTTTGATCGCCTGTTTGTTTGGAACTGCCCAAAACTGGAGCAGCAGATCAAACAACACAGGAAAGATTGGTTTCCTAAAACGCGTTTTTATTGATGTACAAAAACTGTGTAGCTTTGCTTATTTTGCAATGAGGCAATATAGTGCTGTTAATTTGGACCGTGAATCTACGTTGTTCACTGGTTGTGATTATTTACGCGTTAGAGTTAAGACTTCTGAACTTAACTCTCCCTTTTGTTTGGCAATCAGGATCTTACCCAATCTTTGATGAACTTTCTTTGTCAATAATAAATTAGCCGTCAAATAAAATGAGCAGGACAGATAGTGTAGTGCTTTGGTTTTATGAACCCAATCCTAGACTAGCATCTAGAGTACAATTTATAGGTAAATGATCGAGTACAATCCTTATCTGAAGCCTTCTCCAATTTCACCAAGCTTACCCTTCTTACGCAGAGACAGAGCAAGTCGACAAGATCAGAGCCCATGAATATCACCATTTCTCTGTATTCCTCGGTCTCTTCTCCAACTTCTACAACATCAGACGTGCTTGGCACCTTCTACATCTCACACTTCCTCCGTCTTTCAATCAGTTTTCTTTGACATCTCATACAAATCAGTGAGCCTCAACTCTCAACTACTGTACGGGGATCACGAAACTCCTCTTAAGTATGCAATCAGGAACAGGATGATGAAATTCCTTAACCTGTCCGAGAATGACTACCAAATGGTGTTCACAGCTAACAGAGCTTCGGCCTTCAAGTTGCTTGTAGAATCCTATCCTTTTCAGGTCAACAAGAGGCTTCTGACAGTGTATGATCATGAAAGTGAAGCACTAAAAGAAATGATAGACAGCTCTTGTAAAAGAGGAGGTAGGATCATGTCAGCTCAGTTTTCCTGGCCCAGCTTGAGGATTAACACGGACAAGCTTAGGAAGACGGTGGTTGGCAATCAGAAGAAGAGGAAGAAGAAGAAAGGCTTGTTTGTCTTCCCTCTCCAATCACAAATCACTGGAGCTCGCTACTCTTACTTGTGGATGACCATTGCGCAATAAAATTCCTTTTTTTTTTTTGCATAATAAGCAGAGAAATACAAATGTGGAAATGCTTCATACTGCAACCAGTTAAATACTATCAAAATGATACAAAGCCTATAAAGTTTCTCTCTATAGTTCGCAGTTAAACATAATCAGTTGATGCAAGAGAGAAGTTGAGAATCTTGATGTGTGCAGTATCTAGGAACAACATTTGCAATCCAAATACACTGCCTAGAAAATGCTCAACAGTCCAAATAACAGTATAACACCCTGTCTATAAAATGCTTAACCACCATGAAAAGTTGAAATAAGTATGACCACATCCTTCGCTTCGAGTGTTGCATCCAGCTGAGCACATAACTCCAAGTCACAATCATATATGAGAACACCCACTTCAAGAGGATAAACTTTTTATTCACAAAGAGATTGGAAATGTAGAAGGAAACAGAGTAGGAGGTTATAATAGAGGGTATACATGTGTCTCCTATTATGAACATCTCAGGCCTCTCCTTAATTAAGTTTGTACGAACCCACGAAAGCAATTTTTCATTTGCAACTGCAGCATATACCCTGATAGATAAATTCTACTTAAGAATAGCGTGCTCAAATAAGAATTTCAATTTTTTCCAAAAAAAGAAGCTACCGTCTTTTCTCCATCTTTGTGCTTCACATCAACGTGATGAACCTTAACAATGATGCAAAAAAAGTGCACTTAGCCTCCTCTAACCCCGGCGAAGGGGGACCAGAAAACTCCTTTAATTTTCCCGCTTTTGTCGGCCCTTGCCGCCTTCCTTAACAAGCCCTCGAGCTTCCTTTGCGCTGCCTTCCTCATAAAAGCCGCCGGGTTGATCTCCAAGGCCGAATTCTATGGTAGAGAACTGTAATAATAATTGGACCATGAGAGACTTTCGAAAGTCTTGCAAAAGAAGGGGCCTGCTGATAAAGCTAGGCGGGGAAGCTAGACAAGTTTTCAGGTCAGAGAGAGGCCTGGCCCATAAGCTGGCCCCTTTTAATTACCATTACCTTATTACGAAGCTTAGTAGAAAGCATCATTTTTACCGGTTGCGAAGAGCGTGAGAACTTATAATGATTTGAAGCTTGATACAAACAATACAAAACACAAAGCCTACAAAAAATTTGCACATAGCCTCCTCGTATGAAGGTTCCTCTAACCGAAACTGTAAGCATGGCAGATCCAGTTATTTATATTAATCATAGTCCACATCTTCATGATTGCCAGAAAATTAGCAAAGTGATTAACATATCAGTATGTCTGTTCAGAAAGCATACATAGCTACTTCAAATTAAGTAAGGTTCCTCTTTTAAATAAAGGGAGAGCTCCTTTATCATATAAATCTTACTACATCCACGTAAAGTAAGAACATCGCAGATGTTATATATCATTGCTATCTTTTAGCTCAAAAAAATAAATAAATAAATAAATAATAAATAATAAAAAAGCAACAACCTTTATCTTAAATACAAAATCATGCAAAGTTGTCGATCATAAAATAAATTGCATCTCTTGTGCCCTGGGTATTTATTAGTGGGAGTGGGGAGATGGGCGAGAAGGGATGGCTAAGGAGGAAGGAAGAGGCTGGCCAATATTTTTATTCCTTTATTATTTTTATTTTGTTAAATTTATGAAAAAAAACTATTAAGAAGTTTTTAACTATTTATTTTAAAAACCTGAATTAGTTTTTTTTCACTTGATTAACAATAATTCCTTTGGCTAAGCCTGCAATGCGGACCAGTGAGTGCCTAGTTATAAAGAAAATTGTGTATTTTTTTTCAAATTTTATTTCATTAAAATAAAAAAATTAATAAATAATTTTTTTACGAGGAACTTAATTTGTTTCCCTTAAGATAATAGCTAAAAAGTGATTATCTAAAAATGAGAAAATGAGTGCAACAGTGTATGCAAAAAAAATTTTAATGATAGCAACAAATTTCGCTAATTTAATTTCTACTCAAACGTACATTATGTTTCCGTGCGGTGTCAATTTTTAAAGTGTTGAATTTTATTTACGTTAAAAACTATGATGAGGTTGTTGGTTTGAGATTGATTGCCTTTGATGGTGTGCAGGGGGATTTGGATCTTATTTGCTGGGATTGAACAAGAGAACATATGACCAAGCAGGGGTTGATACAGAAGGTAACACACCTGGGAGCTACAAGGAGCCTGGTGTTGGTTGGATGACTAGCTTCTTCTTTGTTACTAGCTTTGTGGGACTCCTTGCTTTGGCTCCCCTTAGAAAGGTGATTAGCTTTAGCTTTTACCCTTCAACTCCATCTTCAATCCTGGATGATAAGTAATAGTATGATGATTTCTTCCTAGTTTTAACTTTTATCTCCTTGTCAAATCTACGCAATCAATTCCATTTGGATTTTACTGCAAAGCCACTCAATGTAAGCTATCTTTACTTGCACTATTTGATATAATACACATAGTAACATCAAAATGATATATTTTATAATTAATAACCCATCAATTTTGACTGATTCAAATAAACTAATTCTTGCCTGATTTTTAATAAATTGGTCTAATTCAATGACTCCCTTTTAATCCAGTTCAACGTCTAATTCTGATTTTTGCAACTATAGGATGACACTAGCAGTTGGATATTCCTGCCTACCCTTTCTAAGAGTTGTAATCAGCTAAGGTTATTTAATGGCAAGGCCCAACCAATTGTTTGCAAATTAACACCCATTAAATTTCTTAAATTAATGAGTGTTATTATTCATACATCTTTACTAATTTATTTGGTCTTACAGTCAACTCTAAAGACCTTACAGTTCCTCTTTAAATAGTTTTAAGTCTCTTTTTAAATAACGATTTAGTCTAAGTGCAATATGATGAACAAAGTTATTTATTTAAAATAGTTTTCCTAATCTAAAGATATATAGATATATCCTTACTAATACACTAAATCTTACATATAGATATTAGATTATTAGATGTCAAATTAATTTGAGAATATTATAGATTCTATAATTCATATAAAGACTACACTAAATGCATCAAAACTCGTGTCTTATTTAAATTAAATTAAATTAAAGTTGCATTATACTACGAGCTAAAATTGATGTTGCATGCATAAAACACTATCAAATACTATTTAATTAATATTTGATGATCGTTATTGTTGGGGACGTAGGGCCTTCATGTTTTAGATATGAAGTTAAGTTAATAAAATGAATTATAATACATCCACGATTTTAACTTCAGGACTTAATTAATGCTAACTGTGTATGATGATGTAAACATTTGTACGCTAGTTAGTAACTTTCCACGGAGTCCAGATCCTATATTATGTTGAGTAAAAAAAATTTTACGGTTGGAATCTAAAGACTACCATCTAACTCTTTTATTAACTATCAACTCATATTTTTATAATTTTTACGGTTTGAGTGGTAATGAAAAGAAATATTTTAATAATTTTTAGTAAATTTTTTTCCTACTATCCAAACTTTTCTACCCAACTATATAACTTGAATGTTTGGGTTTTCAATTCCATCTCGACTCCTTTATGCTTGTCTACATTCTCTAAGTAGGGATAGTTTCTAACACCTATTTATATGTAGGTTTTCTACTAATAAGTTATTTTAAAAAATAACATCAAATATTTTTGGAACAAGAAAATTGTTAACAATTAATAGTTTATACTTTAATAAGATCTTTTCAACCAATCAAATTCTAACTGAATTTATAATTAAATATTCTTAAAATATAATTAATTACAGCCTAGATAAATAATACAGAGCTTTATGTTATCATATATATTTATTTAATTTTTTTAAATATAATAAATATTTTTTTATTTTTAACCACATTGTCAATCAGTCCATCTCTTGGGAATTCCAGCTCCTTTCTAGATATTGGACCTTCCCCAATTGAAGGAGCTTACATTTAGGGGTTGCTCAAGTTTGAGGGGTATTTGCATGGTGCTGGTACCTGGGTTGGAAGAATTACGGATTGAAGATTTGTTTTGTTTTGTTTTGTTTCGTATCAACATTTATTGGCTTCATATGATGGTAGATGACTATTATATTTGTTTAGTAACAATGACTATTATATATGAGTCTTCCACCCCAAAGTATCTCACTCTAATATTTTGGGCGGCCTTCTCTTCTGCTCTGTTTTGTTTTTTATCATATGTGCAACTACTTTGATCTCTTGTTGATACGAAACAATATTTAAATTAATGGATACCCCAAAGTACCAATATAACCATCTGCTGAAAACATTAAATTAATGGAAAGTTTTGCACAAATGGCCATGAACAATCTAATCAACCAGCCTCGCTTGTCCAGGGTACAAACATTAAGACTTTAAAAAGCAACTCAGGCATAGAGTATGGACATTAACCAGGTTTTAGCTGGACATATGCAGATAGCTCGTCCGCATAAGCAACACAAACACAACCTTCTCAAATGGAAGAAGAAACCAAATGGCCAGCACAGGGCCGGCCAGAACAGATAATCCTTGACCTGTTCTGTTTGTCTTTGTTCTTCATTTAGTTTAAGAACTTGTACCTCAAATCTTTGTTGTGAGCAATAGTTAATGTTTGTTTTGTGAGTCTTAAAACTAATCAGCTATGCTTAAGTCACCCCTTTCTCTACCACCCATATTTACAAGCCAGATCAACAAAATATTTGTATAGAACGTAAAATGACATCACAGAGAATAAAACAACCAACCAAATCAACAGGATGGTATGGTTCCAATGATCACCAGACCTTTTCTGAGAGTTCCCATCTAAAACTATGACAATTTTCATCCACAACAAATACCACGCAATTGAAGTGGATAAGAGACGGAGAAAGATGAAGTAGAAGTCCTAGGACAAGATGTTATCACCCTGCACTAGAGTAGGAGGCCTTGCATGCTTCCATTGATGCTGCTCCAATTCTCTGATCAGCCTCTCTGAACCACACCACCCCACAAGAAGCACCACCACCGCCACCTCTCGATCAAACTTCGTCGCCACCACTACTTCATCTTCCCAAACACCCAATTTACCAACCATGAGTGCCTTCCTCCCTTATCTGAAGCCTTCTCCAATTTCACCAAAGCTTACCCTTCTTACACAGAGACAGAGCAAGTCGACAAGATCAGAGCCCATGAATATCACCATTTATCTGTATTGAATCGTGTATTCCTCGACTACAACGGGCTTGGTCTCTTCTCCACCTTTCCACAACATCAGACGTGCTTGGCACCTCTACATTGTTGGGTTTGTCCCACATCGGTCGTAGTGCCAAGTGTTGTGACTTGTATATAAGCAATGGGAAAGCCTTATTCCTTAAGTTAACTTTTGATATACTTGGTCATGGGTTATGTTTGGCATTTGTATTTTGCGTCTCTGTCACAATTTCCTCCTGTCACAGGTGGGGCTAAACCAAACTTAGCTGATCTTGCCGTCTTCGGGGTTTTGAGGCCTACGAGAGAATGGAATCGGCTGTTGGACAGTCTTGCAGGATCGATGCTTGATTGGATTAATACGAACAGGCTTTCAATGTGGTGTAGACAAACTCAAGTGTTCACAAAATAAGAAGACACTCTTACTAAAATAAAACAAAGTAGTCCAAATGAAGGGATTAAACTGCCAATAATGATGTTTAACAACACAGAGTTGATCGGCAAGCTTGTCACAAATATATAAGAAGCAAGCAATTTCACGAACTAATATGCCCAACTGCATCTGGAGAAAGCGAAATGGCAATGAAAGCAGCATATTATCAAAGATGCATAAGAGGACGCCGAAGCATACAGTTGACAAAAGAAAAGAAGAGGAGATGAATAAACAAATTTTACCCGGGCGTGGGATGGATGGAGAGCAATAGCGTGGCATAGATAGCCTGGTATTCATTATCCCACTTCTTCAAGGTCGAAATTGAACCTGAGGCACAAGTTTGATTGCAGTGAAAAAGATAAATAAAATGAGTTAATGAGTTAGGTGTGGACAGAAAGAAAACGAAGCTTGGAAGTGGCACTCACCTTGTGAATGTCTTCTTCCTCAATTTGAATGTGAGGAATTCAAATTTGAATGTATTGTCCATCAATTTGAATGAGAGGGATGTGCGCGATTTTGGGATCAACTCGGCACCTCCCACTTAGCTCTGGGCAGTCGTCGATGGTCAGTTTCCGTAAAGCCACGAGTTTCGTGAGCTCCTCAGGGAGAGAACTCAAGAGAGGGCAGTCAATGAATTTCAAACTATCCAGTGCTGGCATGATGGGTGACTCGGCGGTTCCTTCTTCGTCTTCACTGCGGATGGGGGGCAATGCCACCCACTCCGACCAATTCTTCATCTCGTCGAAAGTAAGGGACGTCAAGCAGGGGAAGGTGGGTGACGGGCCACCAAAGAATTCCCTCCCGACTCTCTCCACTCCAGCCAGTCCTGCAATGGTTAGACTTGTGAGGCTTGGCAACTGACCAAGAGGCGGCAGTTGGGTGCAGTTCTTGCAGTACCAGAGTTCCACTTTTGCAAGATGGCGAAAGGCGGCGCTGTCACCTATCCAATCTGGAAATGCGTGGCCTGGATAATGACGTATTTTTAAGTAAAAGAGGTTCAGGGGTGGACGTAACCCTTCCAACACGCCATCTACTGCTACATGAGTGTCATTCCAGGAGAGGGCCAAATAATCAAGACAACTAGTGTCATTCCAGGACAGGACCAAAGAAACAACACTAGTCTTCTCCTCTAGCTTGGCAGTTTGAGCCTCATCTCTGCTCCCCACCGCCTTCAAGTTGCATATATCGAGATATTCCGCTCTCATATTCATACCTCCCAGCTCTCCGATGTTGCATCCTCCTGACTTTCCACCAGCTGCCACTACCGGGAATCTATCGAATATCACCGCCACATCCTTTCGCCTCCCAATTCCATCCGGAAACTTTTTCAATTTGTTACACTTTTCAACGTTCAATTGTCTCAAGCTGGCCATTTCAAGGATCTCCTCTGGCAATTCCTCTAAGCGAGAGCAATAACTCAGGTTGATTACCTGCAAATATCGGAGAGAAATAATATTTTTCGGCAAAGTCTCTATATAAGTGTACGACAAGTCCAAGTATATGAGCTCCTTCAATTTCACTATTGACGCAGGTAGTTGTCTCAATCTAGTGCGAATCAAATCCAGATGCCTCAATTGTTTTAGCTTCCCAAGGTGCTTCCATGAATGATGACCGACACTACAATTTTCTAAGTTCAGCACCCTAACGTTCTTCAACAACTTGAGTTTTAGATCAATTGGCTTGGGATTAAATTCACCATCTGGGGAATAAATGAGAGTCCGCAAATTTTCAACTGTGTCTGAATTGATGTCCCATTTTGACATTTCTTGTTTTACTACACAGTGGCGAGCACCGGCAAGTTGGCTCAAGGCATTATTATTGTAGTTTTCATCGTCATTTCCCAATGATACTATGATGCGACACTCTTCTTTGGTCACCCATTGAGCAAGGTCGTGTACAAGATCATGCATCTTACATCTCCTTATGGTACCATAATTATCTCTTTCCGCCTCCTGGAACATATAACGAGCCAATAGCTTCCCAAAATATTCTTCTCCTACTTCTTCCTCTCTTCGCCCATCATTTACGACAAGATAGCCTTGAGCCCCCCACAAGCTTATCAACTTATCTTTTTCCAGTAAAGTATCTTTCTCGAAAATAGAGCAATAGGCGAAGCAATTCTTTAGTTCTGGGGTTAAGTCTTCGTAGCTCCACATCAAGAGATCCAAAATACTGTTTCGGACCACTTCTCTACCTCTAATGGCCCTCGACACTGTTTCCACTGCCAAAGGTTGACCACCACATTCTCCCACAATTTCTCTGCCAATATCCATTAAAGCTTCATACTCTTCCTCCTTCCCCTGCTCAACAACTACCTTCTTAAAAATTGACACGCATTCATCATCCCCAAGCCAACCTTACCCAATATGAAATGGCAGGGACCTTATTTGATCCGCTTCCACAAGTCACGGATCCTCCTTCGCTTATAAGTTTACTGACCAAGGTTTTCTTATCTTCATCTCAACCAATCACACTAGTTTGATCTTCCCAAGAATCGGCTCTTCTTTCCTCTCATTCTCCTAACACCGGTATCATCACTAAACCGATACAATTCCTTTTCTTTTGTTATTTCTTCCAACCTCCTTTTAATTTCATCAACTCTTTTTCGGTATTTAAAGTGCCGGAATGGATGCTTTTTAAGAGAGCTCAAATTAGAACGCGAGGAATTTCTTACTTGATGATCTCCAAAGCTTATCCTCCCTTCGTCTAGCAGGTCGTATGCCACGCGCTTGAGCTTTCGTTCCCAGCTCCTCAAGGAATCCTCATTGATCTGCCTCGGCTCAGCATCTTGATGCACGTTCTTGATAGCATCGAATTCACGGGAAAGATTGTCCAGCTCTTTCCAACAGCGACGCTATTTCGGTTGCTGCCACTTTGACGAGGTTGTCTACTACCAAGGTAATGATTCCCTCCGCATGATGGTAGTGATTGCCTCCGCCATGATTTGGAACCTAATTCCACTGGTGGTGGTCGAGAAGGGGTTGAGAGAAGAGGCGATGGCTGATACAATGATACTCGGAAGAAGAGAGGAAATGTATATTTTAGGTTGATTCCACTCGAGGCCCTTGACACGTAAACGAAGCTGGCAAGCACTTCTCTTTGATTTTCCTGAAAGTAAAATAAAAAGGATTTCATATTTTCTTTTATTGGCTACCCCACTTCATCTGATCATAATTTCGTTTCATTTTGAAGGCATGTTACAAATACCCCTAGCAAACTTATTTCTTTATGATCTTCTATGTGAACAACTTTATTTTTAATAATGTTTAGAAACAATGTCTGACACACTTTGTGTGGGCACCTATAAACCAAAAGAAAGAGATAACAAACGTCGACTTAATTCCACTAACAATTACTTATACAGTATTTTTAATTTTATGAACAGTAATATTCCAGTTTAATTTACTTTAGTGAGCCAAATTTAAGGTGTTACAATAATAATGAGATAATATATATTTTGCAAGTCAAATTTGACGCTTTTTTAACACATGTTTACGAATAAAAGATCAATTAAATTTTCATATATAAAGTTAAATAAGAATGATATCCAAACTTAATACAATAATAGAATAAGATTCGAAGATGATAATATATTTTTGTCGCTTGTAAAATTAGATATTAATTGATAATAATATGGGTGAGCTTAAAATTAGATATTAATTGTTAATAATATGGGTGAGCTTAGGGATGGGTTTGAATATCTATAATTGCCAGTTGGATCAAAATCAAGCCAATTTATATCCTATCTGAAACAGTTTATGATCGAATTTGAGTTTGGACTATTCGAATATATAATATACCAAAAATATTCAAATTAGATATGGATTTCGGGTGATTCGACCCGAATTCGATTCCAATAAGTAATATTTTATAAATTTATATTTTAAAATATTTAAAAATAATATTCTTTATTATTTTTAATTTATTTTATATTAAAATTTATATTATTCATATTATTTTAGTCAATTGGGTCAGATTCGAGTTATAAGGATTTGGGTCAAATACAGATATGATAAATAAAATGGATACAATTTTCAGATTTAGGTCGGATTCAAGGTTTGAATTTTTGGATTCAGGTTATATTCGGATATGACAATATCCAATCCATGTAGGTGAGCTGATTATTAACTCATCAGATATGTATAATTTATTTTTCTTTTATGGTGTGAAATTTGGAGCTCATTGAAATGCATGCGTTTTATTTATCTCCGTGTTTAACGGGGGTGGCAAGTGGCCAATGGCTAGCACACATTGCTTGTCAGTGAAGGCCACACCCACACACGTGGGTGGACCAAAATGTTGCCCAAGTCAACGTGGAAAAACGGTGATTATAATGTTTTTGGGGATAAAAAATGGTGAAGAATAATGTTTTGCTTGTTCATGTCAATAATTGCGGGAAAGTTGCTTCTTTCTTTATTCTTTCTTTGGGACCCGGCCAAGCTTCCCATCACTCTCCGTCAAATGTTGCGGGCAACCATTACCAAAGTGATTGAACAAGTCTTGCCATCCGCCAAATTTTTAGTAACAAAAAATAATTTTTTTAAAAAATATGTATGTAATAATCACTATATATATATATATATATATATAAATATATATAGAATCGAATTCAAAAACTACTGCTCACATAATACAACATGTCTACTGATACTATTTTGGATGTAAATGGCTACTTGTTCCTTCTTTCTAAAACATTGTCCATTAGGTTGATTGATGGGCGGGGTGTCACCACTCCCAACTGCTTTGCTAATGCAGAAAACTACCTCTCCCAAACCAGAGTGGAATGAAATAACAAGGAAAGTTCACATTGTATCACATGTGACATCGAATTGAGCTTTGTTTGAGGCTGCTTTGTTTATTCGTGCAAGGAAGACCTGGGTCTTTGAGGTATGTTATATTTTTGTGCGTAGACATCGATGCACATAGTTGCCTTTTTTTTAATGCCTTGCCATGTGTATCAAGCAAATTCTAATATGGGTTTAGTTCATCGAGGGACAAAAAATGGTGTAAGATATAAAGCTTGAGATGGGTATCATATGCATATATATTTTATTGGATTTGTCTTACATCGGTCGTAGATGAGGTTGATGATCTGTATATATGCTAACGAGAAACCTTTATTCTTTAAGCTAATTTTTGAATTAAGAGAGGCCTGTGATACCTATTACAAGTCCATAAGTAGACTTAATAGTGGTATTATAGCCAGACGGGCTTTAGTGTTGCCCTAAGTAGGCCCACTGTGCCCTAGGTGGGTTTTGGTATTTTGTCTACACCGTGTTTTCGGTATTCTCCTCTGCTCGTCATAGATGAGATTGGTGATTTGTATATAGGTTAATAAAAAAACCTTATTTCTTGAGCTAGCTTTTAGATTAAGAGAGACCCGTGACACTTATTACAAGTACCTTTTGGGGGCCTTAAGGCCCAAACATATTTATGAACATAGTTTTAATAAGTGTTTTGTAAAATCAATTAACAAGGTTGTGTCTTCATTGTTAGCTTCTTGAGTTTCAAGCATGGTGGAAATGGAGTTTGGATGGGCAGTGATAGAGACTTTTTGCAGTCGGTGGATTGGATAAGGGCTAGAGAGTGATATAATATATATTGCTCACCTCAATGAATAATATAAATAAATAATTTTATAGGCATTATTGGGGGTGGGGGAATTAAAAAACACTTAATAAGTCGATGTTTCTAGGGATGCCCTCCAACACAGAAAAAATTAGAATATCTGTGTCATTCCCCATGTATAAGAAGAGTAACCTCCAACTCTCCTAATAATAATGAATGCCGAATGTCTTTTTTATCATTGAAAAATTTAAACCTCTCACTTTTTACCCAATTCATACATTTTTATTAGTTTTAGAAGGCAAAAATGAAAAATGCTTATGATAGTCATTCTCAAAAAATCTTAATAATGTAAAAATTATCTATCAAACTAAATTTATTTAAAAATTAATGTAATGAAGAAAAAAAATCTAGTAAAAGGTCTTACAACCAAAGTCGACAATAAGACCTAATAAATGACTTGATAATTATAGATTAAAGTAGTCAATTATTCTTGAAATAACAAAATTGAGATTAATATATTTAACGGCCAGGTAATTTGGTGAAAACTGATTGATCTTTATAGCAATATTAATTATAAGGTCTTACAACATATTATTACTCTTTACGGAATAGACTTTTTATTAATAATTTAATACTGAATATTATATATTTTCTAGTCCTTACTCTTTGTTTAGTCCCACCCGATCCTAAAAATTTTTCGTATATCCATAGTATCCACTGTTAGTCGATATTGAATTAGGACGGTAAATAGCTCGATTACGGCTTGGTCATTACCATTAACAGTAATTATTATCCATTTTCTATTAAATTAATCATAATTGAACTGTTAACCGATTTCATGAAGTTCTACCATACTCGAATTTTAACAGTTTGTTTTCATATAAAGGGTCAAAAATTAATTAATTTTTCACCACTTCACCTAACACATCAATCAATAGAAAAATATATAAGGTATAAAATAAAAAAATTTATTACCCTTACAAATCTATAATATTTTAATATCTAATATAATCTTAAAATTATAATAAAAAGAGACTTTAAATATACTTTTTCGTGGAGTTGTGACCATTTCCCTACCTTTTTCCCCGTCGAACTGTAGCTCTTCCCAAACGCCGTCTTCCTCCACCGTCACCGGCCAGGTGCCGGCGACCATCTCCACCGCATCCTCCCCTCCTATCTCTCCTTCGCCACCTCCATCTCTCTTCTCCACGGATGATCAAGCGTGGGGTTGCAAGTTGGAGAGCTTCGCCGGCAGTGTCAGGTGGAAGAAAGCGGAAGCTTGGGGTGGATCAAGTTTGTTGATAGGGATAAAGGTTGGGTCTTTTCTGCTTTAGCCTTTGTTAGATTGTTCTCGAAGTTAAAAATTCGTTCTCTTTGGATTTCGACTTTGATGAATCCGTTGTGCTGCTTGTTGTTGTTGTTCTTGCTGTGTGTTGAATTATTGACCTTTATCGGAGTACATTGGCAATCGAGGTGCATAGAATAGGCAGACGAGAGAGTTACAGCTAGGTAATTGGGTCTAAAATGTTAGGATTTTAACACACAAAATCCCGAAACACTATGTTATGTGTTTTGACAAGGCAAACCATTAAAGGATAAAAGATATATGACACACAAAATTAATGTGGAACCTCCAAAATAAAAGGAAAACCACAAAATCATCTACTATAATCAAATAATGGGCACATACATCAGGCAAAGCCGGTACATCATCTTCATTATCTCGATCAGACGATGGCATCCATAATCTCCAACTCGGATACACATCCAATTGGGAACACACAACCTCAATAATCATCCAATTAGGATACGCATCCCATTGGGAACACTCAACACTCAACCTCTAATTGCACACTCCGATTAGGAATAATCTCTAACTAAGATACACATCCAATTAAGAACACTCAACCTCTAACTGGAACACACTCAAATTAGGAATAATCTCTAACTAGGATACACATCTAATTGGGAGCACTCAACCTCTAACTGGAACACACTCTAATTAGGAATACCCTCAAACTCTAATTGGAAGAGACAATCTAATTAGGAAGGCCCATATCTTGTGAGGAGAGGCTCTCCCTTCTCAAAGAGAGAGAGGAGAGCCTCACCACAAAACCTCACAGTGAGACCAAAACACACTCTCCCGTTGTACTTCTTCAGCTCTATTTCGCTTAGAATACAACTACATATATATAGGAAAAGAAAACCAGCCTCATAGATATGAAGAGCCAAACACAAAATATTCCTCGTCTTTCACAATTCTACTCGAATTCTTCGTACCTCTTAGAAAAACTTCATGTCTTTATGATTCCCAATGTAGTTGCACGTCTTCTTACATTCATTGTATGATGAGGGATTCCCAATATAAATGGGGTTAAATGTCATTGAAATTAGATCAATTTATGCTTAGAGTTGAATATTTAGAACATATGTTGTAGTTATAACCTGCATTGGAAGCTGGGTAGAGTGCTTATATGAGTCAGAATGGCTGTATTCAGTGTTAAGTTTTCTCATAATTTTGTTGCTGTTACGTCTCATACTAGTTGTATGAGTTTAGTAATATTTTGATCATATGATTGCCCCTTTCAAGTTTGATTTTGCCTCGATTTTTTATGACTTTAATAGGTCATGCTCAGTATGAATCGACATAGAATATTTACCTCAAAAAATTCTATTTTCACAGATGTATGTATCTACGAGGTCAATATGTGATTCGAATCCTTGTTTTAAAGTTTATTGCTCAATTTATCGATGTCTGGCTCTATTGAGGGATTGAGATGTGATAAACTGATTGCCAAACCTGCTTTGTCATTGGTGCTTGTAGTGATCCTAGACTGCTGTGGTTAATTAGCTTGAATGAAAGGGCTATTTGTTCAAGTCTTAAATTGAAGAAAATATAGCACATTCAACTTTCTGCAGAAAAACACTTTTAGGAATTATTGCCATTCACTAAAACATGGTTTTTAATCTTTTGCTGGGCAAGTGCATTCTCCTTTTTGTTCATATTTGGCAATGACTTTGAAAAGTTGGAGTTCTTTACTGGTCTATTCTGTATGTAATCTTGTCAATTATATAATTGCAAAGACACATTTGACTGAAGGAGTCACTAGGGCAGTAAAATGCAAAACCTAGGGTATTTTAACTTGACGCATTTGTTCATCTACCCCCATATTTTACGTAAGAATTCTTTGGCCACTTTTATTATTTAAAAAAAGAAAAAATCCAACTTTCGTACCATCCTTGAGTTGTGATGGAGCCAACAATATGGTATGAACTTGGCATGTAATCAGGAAACAGGATGTAACCGCCATAGTTTGAATTTAGTGGGCCGGCGGGAAAGTAGGGAATGGGCTGGAACATGGGATAAAAGGGGGAGAACCGAACTGTAATGACCATCTTGATAAATTGAATTCTTGTTTTCTTGTTGTTGTTCTTTGTTCTTCTTCCTATTTTCTAGGAAGATCATCCAGGGAGCAGGGATTCACCTCTGCCCCCTTCCTCCATTATCTCCACAAATCCTCCGAATTCCCGTCAGATTCCAGGCAAGAAGTCTCCTCCATGGCACCAGCAAAGCAGGGGAACAAGCAAGGAAACAAAGGGAAGGAGATCGTCGTCGAATTGGGGGAGGAAACTCACACCAATTTGGTATCAGAGCCAGACAAGGGAGGTATGAATCCATCACCAAACTCGGATGAATTATCTCAAATTAGACAGGTTCAGGATCATTTGATTACTGTTGTTGCTGAAATTTCTGCTAAACTCGAAATGTTATTGCAATCGAGGGCTGAGGGTGTTGGAAATAGGGGGAATCTGGATAATCGTGAGGGAATTGGGACATCTCACATTAGGGTTCCTATTTTTGGGTTGGATATTGATGATCAGTGGCAGGATAGTCGAAGAAACACCCAAAGAGAAGAGCAGGCGAGAATGTCGGGAGGAAGGATTCCACAAGCTAAACCTGGAGGGGAATTGCCAACCATGTCTTCAAGGGGAAGGTATCAGCAAGATCTACTCAGATCAAGGGTGGAACCTACTCGTCATAATGTCTAGGAGGGGTTTCATCCAATTGTGCAAATTGAGGATTGCTTGAAGGGATCCAAACTAAGTTTCCCTAAGTTCGATGGGGCAAAGGATCCCATCTCATGGTTCAGTCGAGCAGAGAAATTTTTCAAGTTGCACAATGTCAATGAAGCATTGCAAGTTGAACTAGCAAGTTTCCACTTGGAGGACGACACCCAAATTTGGTTCGATATGCTGCAATAACATCAGGAAGTGACTTCTTGGCAGCAGCTGAAAGAGGCCATGAATTTGCAGTTTGGACCCTCGGATTATGAAGATTTTTACGGAGATCTCACTCGATTAACTCAGGATTCTTCAGTCCAAGAATACACTGCTCGATTCAATAGATTGGCATCACGAGCTGGACACATGACAGAACAGCAACGGATTAGCAGTTTTACATGCGGTCTTAGTTCCCAACTGAGAATCGAGGTAAAGGCTAGAAAACCTGAAACATTGCTTGACGCCCAAGGATTGGCAAGGCATTTAGAGTGTCATGTGATTCAGAGGTCACCAGCAAACACCAAACCCAGGAGTAAGAACTATCAATACAATGTGGGATCAGCTAGCAAAATAAACAGCTATGGGATAGGCAGGAAGGAAACTAATGGGGTGGTCGACTTACCATCTAAAGAGACTACCAATGGGAGGAGATTCAGTGTCCAACAGCTTCAAGAAAGGAAAGAAGCAGGACTTTGTTTCAGATGTGATGATAAGTTCTTTCCAGGACACAAATGCAAGCAGCTGTTTGTCATTGAGGTGATTCGAGAGGAGGAGCTGTCGGAACAAGAGGACAGTGATCAAGAGGGAGATTCAGATATACCGGCAATCTCATTGAATGCATT